>CAJNIZ010035424.1:8643-30842 GCA_905231905.1 Symbiodinium pilosum
GCCATAGTTATTTCACCCCCCCCCCCCCCCAAACTCTTGTCACCCCTACTAATTCCAATTCTTCTTAAAACTCGTTTCTCTGAGGCACAGCAGGGCGAGGCCCGACCGCGCGGGTGAACACGGAGGACGAAACCGGTGCCTCACAGATTCACACAGAAATCCGCACGCAGCAGTCCAAGCAGATTCCAATCTCCCTTCTGGCCTGGACGCCCAGCACAGGGCCCGGCCTCAAAGCCGAGACCTGAATGCTCTCCAAGTCCCTGACCCCGAACTGCAAGAACTGCAGCCACACCATGCAACATCCCTTCTTCTTCCTCTTCTTCCACTCCTTTCTTCACAGTCTTTCTCGCATACGTTATACACTTGTTGGCCAAGATGCCGAGGGCGTGGTTCCGGCCGCGAGCCCCGGCCCCGCGATCCCGGGCTTCCGCACGCTCGTGGCCGGAACCTCCAGCTGCTCCATGTCCGTGAGCACGAGGAAGCCCGTGGCGGTCTCCGCCAGCACCGTGCCAATCTTCCACTGCCCCTGAAAAACCCAGCGAAACATCATGAACCACTTGAAGCAGAGCTGAATCTACAGACATCAAAAAACAACCGTTTCTTTTTGCGCTTTTAATCGCCCCTGCCTGGCTCAGGACTTGGACGTCCGAGCCCACCTCGAAGCTTTGCTTCACCTCCTCCCGACTCGGCCGAGGCCCTACGGAGCCCAAAGGGCCCGTCAGTGCCGTGAGGGGCCTAAGGCCCAATGGCCCAGGCAGGGCAGCACGTGGAGCCTCCTTGGCCATCAGCGCTGCCGCAGCTTTGGCGGCGGCCTCAATGCAGGCACATGCACGACTGCAAAGAAGCCGCTTCCCACTTCACAAATCGCTTTTCCCTTCAGCTCGCCTCGGCCAAGTTCAAGGGTCCCGGCGGAGCCTTTGGCGCTGAGCTGGGAGCAGCGTTGAAAACGCCGAAGCCCGAAGTCGAAGATCCAAAGCTTGAAGAAGCAAGTGTCGGAGGGAGGCTGGGCCGGCCAGGGACGGGGACTGGAGCCGGAGTCGACTTTGGAATGCCTGCGACGGTGCCGCGAAGGTGCTGAGGCCGCAGCGGGAACGGAACGAGTTCAAAAAAGAGCCTGGTTTCAGCCCCGGACCTGGAGTCGATTTCGGGGTAGCAGCTGCCACAGGCACCTGCGGGGCACCTGCAGCCACATCTGCACCCAGAAAATCTGCAATTCCCTGCGACCAAATCACGTGTTTCCAGCCTGCAGCGGGGAGCCTCAGACTGTCAGAGAGGCATCGAAGGGCACCCGCAAAACCGCACCCACCCTCGTTGTCAACTTCCTGAGGCTGTGGCGGCTCGTCTGCCTTCAAGTCCTATGGGGCGACTGAACATCGCTTCGACTGCTGGGCGTGTTGCCGTTGCCCTGCCTTGATCAAGTCTTGTGGCAGCGCTGGTGAGGCGGGCGTGCTGCTGAAATTGGTCTTCACAGGACCTTGGCCAGTGGTGATAAGAACTCTCGGATGAGCACGCCCTCTGAATTCCTGGCGCTTCTCCCGGGCTGGAGACCTGCACAAAGCTGCACAAATTCTGCTCCAACCGGAATTTCTTCAGTCCTGGCCTGCGCGCTGAGCGGGCTGAGCGGGAGCGCCGGGAGCGAGAGCGGCGGGAGCGCGAGCGCGAGGGCCTGCAGCCAGTTCATGTAAATCACATGACTCACAAATTTCACAGAAAGCTTTTCTCCTCTTCTAACACACGCCTCCCTCGCTCGCGGCGGTCTCGGCGGTCCCGGCGATCACGTCGGTCTCGGTCTCCACGACGATCACCACGTCGGTCTCTGGTGCGGTCTTCCCGCTGGCTCCTGCGGGGCGAAAGCTCTTTCATCACGTAGGCCAACTTGTCAAGCTGTCCTTCGCGGACTACCTGAGGTTGACGTGAGCACCGAAACTTTCACAGGAAGCCAGCAAAGGCTGCGGCCACGGCTCCCGCGACTGCTGCGCCGCGAGCCTCAACAGCGCATGTGCGCTGAGGGTTGTGGCATTGTAGGCTTGCATGCATTTAAGAAAGATTGTCCACTTTGCAGATTGCAGAGCCCCTCCTACGAAACCTGCCTGGTCGGCTACGCTTCTCACTGACGGCACGCTCCTTTGACTTCTTTGGCCTCTTCCGTCTCTCCTCCACCGGCGCCTCTTCCTCTGCTTCTGGCAGTGCTGGCGCTTTCTCCGGTGTCCCAGAACCTTCTGGCGCTTCTCCGCTCTTTTGCTTCTGGTAGTGCGGTTGCTCGGGTTGTTCGGGCTGCGGCTGGGATGCTGGCGCTTGGGCCTCTTGCTGCAGCCGTTCCCGTTCCTGCCTCTCTTTCAGTTCTTTCTCCTGTGCTTGCAATACGATTGCAGTGATAGCGATTGCAAACAAACCTTTTCTAGGCAGTCGACCGCTGTCAAGCGAAACATGTTCTGCCGTCCTGCAACGCTAGCGCCTGCACCTGCAAACAGCGCAGCTTGATCGATAGTTCCAAAAAATGTTGCCCAAAGCAGGAGGCCAAGGGGTCATCAGTGTGTTGGGCTACACGTGGCTAAAACATGTCACCGCAGATTCCGCACCTCAAGTACGGTATGATTAGATCTTGAAGGCAACTAGAGAGCAACGCAAACAAACATGAAAATTCTATGTACAGTTGGGACTTGCAACGGCGTCGACCATCTTTTACTTGCTGAGCAACCGTACTTGTTTTTACTCAAATGAAACTAGCCCTAGACATCACACCAGACCCTACCTATCCCTGCATAAGGCATACTTTCACTTCTACTAAAAAAGAACTGAGGGGGGTCCCTGAATAGCATTAGACTTTCTTGGGGTGTGGGTTTTGGCTGACACGACTCCAGCTGGGATCTTTGTGAGGGCTTAATGGATGCAGCGATTCATTTTGCCACATGTGAGCCCAGATTGGTTGGAGCATAATTGGCCTTGCGTTTTTGTGCAGAAGGTGGATGCAAATTTGCCCTGCAACACGTGGGGTGCTCAATGAACATGGATGCTGGATGATGCTGGGCATCTCTCCGGACGTTCAGACTCAGCATTCACAGACGTACAGACGTGATGATCATGGTCACCTGTGCACTTTCAGGATGGGCTTTGAGGGTCACGATGTGTTGCATGAGTGGATTCTAGAAGCGGTTGTGTTGCAAAGTCACTATGCAGAGAGGAGCATGAGGGTTTGGCTCGGTTGGCTCAGGGCGAGGACATTCCTGGACCAAGTCACGGCACTAGATGCTTCTTTCGATGGACAACACCTATGATGGAAGCCTCCATGGATTGGGACCTGGGATGGCATCAAGGACGATGTTCCTTTTGGCATACCTTTGGGCGGACTCGCAACTTTCTAGGCGCGTTTGTCTGCAGTTGCCATGGGAGAGGGGCCCAGGGGCCCAGCCATCCTTGAAAAAGACAATCTGGTTGAGACATGTTGAGACACTGCACGAACTCCTCTGCCAGGCCCTCACACAGGACATGGCTTTTGCAGCCGCGGATGGTTCTGGCAAATTGCGGGTTTGCTGCCTATGGGCTTTTCTTCTCGGCCATGGCCCGATCTAGTCTTTGCCAGATGAGGAACCGAGGTTAGAGCACTGGCGGTGGCTGGCGGTGAAAAGGGCAGACGGCTCAGCCAAAGGCCAGGAAGGTTCGTAACGCGCAGCCGGCTCAGCTCTCAGGCTGAAGCGCGAAGCGGCGCGAAGGCCATCTGCAGAGGTGACGGGCTCTCAGAGAGTCTCTGAGAAGTTAAAGAGTTTTTTAGGAGACGACTGCTACTGCCGTCTTGGCGGACATGGCCACAGACTAATTACCAGATTGACGTGAACGCATGCCATTCTCCACGCGTGTCGACAAGACTTCACACACGTGGCATACTTTCACTTCTACGAAAAAATGAAAGGGTCCCCTAATTACAGTTGGACCTTCTGGTGTATTTGGGGAGTGTGTGCAAACATCGATAACAACGAACAAACAGGACATTCAGGCAATACTGAATTCCAGTTGTTGGACTTCCATTCGACTTTTGTATCTGTTTTCCTGCGCACGAAGCTTTGAAAATCAACCCCAGAGTAAAGCATCCCCGAAATCCTACATCTCATTCACAGTCCTTTAATTCAAATCTACAAAAAGGAAAAACTCATTTGAAGGCACATGCTGAGTGAACATGGTGCGTGATTCATGTGGAAAGGGGGAACTGCATTGAATGGGATGTTGATGGTTGCAAAATCCTCAGGTGCATGGCCAAATGGAGCCACTCCGTGGCAAGCCCACCTGAAAGATAAAAAGCAGATGACAACCCCGCCATCTGCAACCCTCCATGGATCTGTACCGCTGAAGCAAGAAGCACCGTTTCGGGCTGCCAGAAATGCTCCCAGTCCGTCACGTCAAGCACTATAAAGGACAGCATGCTGAAAAGGTGAACTCCCGCTGCCGCTGCAAAGCGGCAGCTCGCCGCAAGAGCCGCAAAAGTGTAGTACGCACGAGGCATCCCAAATCTAACGACTTGGACAAAAAGGATTATGACTTCGCTTTAGCGGGGCGAAGGAGAGTTACTGCAGAAAATGCACCGCAGAGAACGGCAGAGAATGGACCGCAGGCAATTGACCGCAGAAAATGGACCGCAAGAAAATGGACGCAAAAAATGGACCGCACAAAATTGACCGCAGAGAATGGACTGCAGAGAATGGAGCGCTGAGAATGGACTGTAGGAAATGGATTGTTCAAAAGCGGACCGCGGACAGAATGAATGAACAGCAGAACAATGATAGCAAAGAGAACAAGATGAGACCTTGGACAAGCGACACGACTCGAATCGTAGACAGCCACATGAGCAGCAGCATTGTGCAGCAGCATGAGCATGCAACAACATCGTTCCCAAAGGGATCTGACCCAAGGGGACATGTAGCGAAGTATGAGGATACAAAAAAGGAAGGGACACGCAAGACATGTGGGGACATAAGGATGTAAATATGTATATATGCATCGGCTTAGGCTTAGCGTTCAAAGTTTACAGCCTGGAAGGTAGAGCGGGCCTGCAATGCGTGAAGCACTGAATGATTATCAGAAAGACTCGAGGAGCCCTAAACCCCAAGCTCCAAGCAAACCGGACCTCTTTCACACTGTAAAATGGACCAAACATGGACGGCGCCAAGCTGCCCCCCGAAGAATCGGGCCGCAAATGGACCGATGTTGAAACGGGCCTTGCCCAGGCGCCCAAGTTAGTCTCTCGACAGTAACCCCATTCTATGAGCATTACGTATCATAATCAGTATAGTTTCTGCTGCTCTGGCAATTCCGGTGTTCAAGCGCAGGAGGCCGTTCTCCAGCACGGACACCTCGATGTCGATGCAAAAAAAAGACACGACAGCTGCGATTTGTTCTTTCTACAAGCCACCTGGCACATGCAGCTGCCTGGAAAGTACAAGCTCAAACAAAACACTACGTAAGCGAAGCTTGTTTGGTCTGGTCTATAGATCTACTCTTGGTCTACAGGATTGATTCTGAATACTCAACTAAACTCTCCTTTCCATTCTCAACGGTCCATTCTTGAACAATCCATTCTTTCCTCTCCATTCTTTCATGCCTATTTTCGGGGCTGACCAGTCCAACCCCCGAAAACCATCCTTACGCAAACACGGCCAAATTTGAGAATTTTTGCGGATTTCCCCTCCCCCGCACCCCCCCAGTACATATCAGCTCAGCTGGGTTCGAGATGAAAGCTTGGGAAGCTTTCGTAACATGCATACTTGCTTAGCAAGATGACCCAAGGTCCCACTGTGCCCAGAACAATTGAAGGACCTATTTGCTTTGCTGGGCACGAAACCTGGAAAAGCAGAACATCTAGGAAGCTTGCAATTTTCATCTACGTTCCTGTATTGGTGTGCTTTAGTTTCAACTTCCAACAAAAAGACAAACTCAAACAACGCTTTTTGCTGGAAAGCTGGGAACCCTGATCAATCATGATTTTGCATAGTGACCCGTTACTGAACTGAGTTACAACACCCCGCTTCATTCAGTATTCATACCCTCTCAGTTGATTACTTTTGAAACCCAACATGTTCCAGTGACGAACTGAAAGGTCTAAACCCTAATGGCATGACAAGCTTGGCAGCATGTCGCAACAAGTGCCACAAATCCAGGAGGTCACACGTGTTTGGGTTCCTGTGGAAATGGCAAATGCAACTCTTGAACTCAACTCCTAGCACTTGATGTATGAAAGGGACCATATTTAAAGATTTTCTTGGCAGCATGAATTAGGGCCCAAAGACTACTTTCAATTTCAGTGGATTTCGTATGGGGAAAAGGGACCACATTTACAGATGCTGCTGTCTAGTCTTCAGTTTTGTCTGTTAGAGTGGCACCCAATGTCTGACAGTCGCCTCCCGGGCCATCTGCGCCTGCGCCTTCAGCTGTGCCTTCAGCTCTTCCTGAGGAAGTCGGTCTTTTGCAAAGGCTAAAAGAAATGAGCGAAAGCTTCGCCTCCATGGGATCCGGCTCTTCACTGAGCTCAACGGCAAAGCACCTTTCACAACAATTTTTGCGCCCTCTTTCCTCAATGAAAGTTCTAAGCACTCAGAACAGCACATTCGAGATTCCAGAGCATTGGTGGCAGCCTCACGGACAAAACGGCACTGACAACACTCTTTTCACTTCTCCATCCTTTTTTCTTCCACGGCCTTGATTTTGAGCGGCAGCACTACCAGGCTGTTCGCAGGCACCTCCACATCCACGCCGCGCTTCACCCTTGCGATGCCCCCCGCGCCATCCTGGTCAGGCTGCTTCCATGCTTCCATCTTGCTGTGCCTCAGAATCCACGCTTGCGCGCTTGTGTCTGCCTTGAGGCCAGTTCCATTCGAGGACAGGTCCCGAATGCACCTCGAGTGAAGGCGAGAGAAGAGTCAGAAAACCCAAAATCTCGGAATCTCGGGTTAGGGCAAAGTCCCAGAGGGCCCAAGCCGCAGCTCCGCATGGGCCCAGGAGACCCCTGGCCTCCAGAAGCTAATTTTGACGGCTATGCGGCTATGCATTGGCAGCCATTGGCAGCATGCTGCTTAAGGCAAAGCATTTCGGTTTGCCATCGAGAGACAGGTTCACAGGGACCTCACTGGCAGGGTCTCGGCCGACGCGGAGGCAGTCCTGGCGAAGCCCAGCGGCGGGTTCTCGGAGACGCTTGTGGCTCAAAGATGAACAGATGGGCGAGATTGGGCGAGGGGGGCAAGGGCCTCCTGGCGCAGGACGTGGTGCTGTGGATTTCCCCCGTTGCTGCCGAAGCGAAGCGTGATCCGCACACCATGGCTCATGCCGGATTGCAGTCCCTTCAAAGCCTCTCAGAGTCTGTCCTGTTCCACTGCGCTACCAGTACCTCTCTCTCTCTATCTTGCTCTCTCTTGCTTTTTCCTGGTCTGGTTCCCCCGTGTGCCCTACAGTAAGCTTGGCTACGACGCTCGGCTTTGCTTTGGCCCACCTCCTCTGCTTTGAAGTCCAAGGCTGTCCACTGTTCCACTGTTCCACATTGACCACATCGCGCACGGTGACAGCAAAGCTGCGTGAACGCTGCGCTACTTTGGAGTCGGAAATCTTCTTTCCATCGCAGCGGTCAGCTGCTTGCCTTCCGCGGCGACGTTGCCAGGGGCGGCGTCGGAGAAGGCGCACGCCTTCGGATTCGGGCGAAAGGTGAGCCCTTTATAGCCCTCACTCATTTTGTTCACATCTTTTCACCTTTCATTCACACCTTTCATTTACTTTTGCCTCTGTGAAACTTGCAGCAGCGGGAACTGGGCTCGGGGCAGGGACCCTCGCGGCGAGGCATCCTGGAAATGACCCTGGCAGACCCTCGCTACAAACTCTCCTGATTTCACATCCTCGATTTGCCGCAGGTCGCTGGTGAGAATCGGCAGGACCTGCACAGAAACAAGCTGCCTGTTTACCTCAATTCCGTGCTCGCCTTGCCTGGATCAGCTGCTCCACCTCACGCGAAGTGCGACACCGCACATGACAGTTGACTGTCACTCGGTGAGTCGGTTCAAGCGTCTAAAAGCGAACACATTTAAACTGTTTAACATGCTTTTTCTAAAGTGTATCTCATCTTCGCGCTCTTTGTCGGCTCGGCCTGCTCTGTGCGCTCAGCTTCACGAAGCTGCCGTCCGATGGTCTCCTTCCACTCCTCGCAGAGGGTGGCTTTTCCCGAAAAAGGGAGAACATTGTTTTCCAACGCCAAACTCCTTGGAGAGGGGAGCTTGACCTTCTTTGGTCCAATTCTGGACACGGCCCAGCTTCTGGTCAAGGCACTCCAAGGACTGATTCGCGCGCCGCAGCCTCCAAGAAAGCCAGAAGAAAGTTCTCAGTTCTCAGACTTTTTTCCCCTGAAACTTCCAGCGGGTCCCTGGCCATTCCAAACGACGCTCCTTCCAGCAAAGCAGAAGCTTTTTTTTCAACATCTCTCGACAACGCATCACGCTTACTTCTTTCTTCTTCGAGAGACTCCCTGGCCTCGCTGACTTCGGGCTCTTCGCCACGGCGCCGTGCTAGTTCCAGTGCCCTGCCGCTCATGCGCTCATGTCCAACAGGTGCCAGCATGTGGAGTTTCTCTCAAAAACTTCTTTCTGTCGTTGGCCGCCACGGAAACCCCTGCAGCTGCCTCGCATCCTCGCGGTCCTCATGCAAGCCCCTCAACGTCACGCAACTGTCTCCTTCGCCATGCGTTCGTTGGCTTTCACTCCTTGTTATCCAAAGCCCGATGGATTTTGCCTCGGGTAGCGTTGGGTGAAGTAGGCCCACACGTCCTTGGGCTTCAGCCAATGGGGTGAAGGCCACAAATGCTCAGGAAGGGCTGCGTACGGTAGTTCCACCTTATTTGTGCACCGAGTGCACCCTGCATGCCCTGCTGGCTCGGCAAATCGGGCAGTCTGGGGCCCTCACAGATCGTGCAGCTGCTGTACCTGGAGGCTGGCACATCACATGCTGGCACCGGCACTTTTGCATCCAAGCCTTCGTTTTGCTACATGCTCTCGCCTTGGCCCAGTTCTCTTTGGCCTGCCGGTGCTGCTCCTGCACGCGATCGCTCCTCAGACTTCACAGGCGATAAGACCATCGAAGAGCGTGCATTGCTTTGCTTTGAAGTTTGAGAGGGATGTTGCACTGTGCATGCACACATGCAAAAGGTCTGTGTCTTTCGCCTCTCGCGATATCGGCAGATGCGGCGCTGCAGCCTCTGCGACATTCTGCAAGATGCTTAAGCAGCTTGAGCAGTCACGCGCGTGACGCGTGAGTCAACCGCGAAGCAACAAAAAGCTCGAGGTGTGCGCTGCGCGATCTCGTCGATTTGCTCAAAGCAAGCAAGCCTGAAAGACAGGCTGTGAGAAAGAACCATGGCTCTCAGGTGTGAGAAACGAGGCAGCGACGTGCTTAGAACGCAGAACCAGTTGCAGGCAACTAGGGCAATAGTGTAGACCTGTCCGACTGTGCTCTGTATTCCAGCCTCTAGGATGGTCTGCACCAGGATCACATGCTCCTACGGTCCTACAACATCAGCCTGACTGAAATCCAGGATCTCATAGATCACCTCGCAGAGACTCGCAGAGGTGCATCTCAGCCAGCTCAGGAAACACGAGCGGCTGCGGACCAGAACCACGTCCAGCCTCTCGTTTCTGCAGTTGCTTAAGTTATAGGCTGCAGGACCTCTTGCTCAAAACCAAAGGCACTGGCACGAAGTAGAGCAAGTGGTTGAGGTGCCTCCTGGGTGCATGGGCTGTCAAAGCCTTTTGCTTCCGCTTCGCAGCTCTCGCCATAAGACTTATCATTTAAAGGGTGTTTTTTCACAATTGCAAAGCCACAAGGTGCTCTAAAAAAGCAAAAGCAATCTCCGGGCCTGCTGAGGATGGTCAAGGAACCGCAGCAGAAGGCCACGGTCAAGGGCCACTCCCTGACAGGCTCACTGGCGAACAGTTCAAATAACAGCACGGGTATATGTTGCCTTGCAAGTTCAGGAAACATGTTGTTGTCTGGAAGTTTAATTGAGGTTGCTCTCTCGTTCGATCTGTGCTCCTCTATGCGCTGTGCTTCAACTACAAAGCAGCTCTTTCAGTCGTAAGCTGCTCGAGCACAAATAGCACAGAATTGAACAGCCACTCGACTTCTTATCACTGCAGCTGCTAAAGGATTCACCGTGGAGATATTGAACACGCTTGGCGCTACGGGCTAGCTGGAGCTGCGCGAAATCTCCTGGAGGCAAGCGGGTTTGAGTTTCCTCTGTTGTCGAACAGGTGATCACGTCGTGGACATCATCTCTTGGAACGGACGCCTGCTGGTTTAGAAAGGTCTTGCAAAGCTGTCATGTTAGCGGCCGCGTCAGACACGGAGCTTTGACATGGGTCTTTCACATCTGGATTTTAGCTCAATTTGCCCAGCTGTGGACTCCATCGTGGCAAAGCATGGCAAAGCCCACCTGTGTTGTTATGGCACGGGTATGGCAGAGCTCAAGCTTGGCATCTGCTATCGTGCCCCTGTGAGGGATCCGAGAGGTATTCGGCAAGGCCAGGTGTTGACTCACACCTCTCAAGAGAGGACATGCTGAGCACGTTGGTTTTGTATTCGTGTTCACTGTCACTCCTAGTGGACTCCGCGTAAATGTGCTCACCCAACTTGTCACTCATGGTGCGACTCGCCCCCAGACGCGAATGCAGCGCAAGACTGAATAATATGATCGGACAAACAAGGATACCACCCAAGCACCATCAACCGGCCGACCAACAGACCACCTGAAGAAGAAACATTACTGCAGGAAGAATCGCAGCGTTGGTATCCATAGTGATAATAGTTGAAATACGACTGGTACTGTAACTTGCGCCTTCCATGACACTGACAACGAAGATTCAGGGATGAGGTGCTGGCGCCGTGCGAGCTCCGGCTTTGCTCCATGGGTTGAAGGGACATTTTGCACTTGCACTTAACGGCTTTGGAGCCCAGAGCCCCCCAAAGCAAGAGAAGCGCTCTCGACTCAAAAGCCGCCAAAGAGAGAGGAAGACCTCGACCAAGGCCTCGACCGAGGCTTTTGGAGGGGCGGCGTCTTTTCTTCTTTTGGGCCCCGAGATGAGCCCACTTTCCGGCTCGGCCTTTCTGAAGGGCTGTCTTTCTCTTGTCCCTTCCGTTTCGCGTTTTTTTGAATTCAGATCTTTCTACTTTTTCAAGTCTCGAGCAGCAGAGCACTCGAAGAGCACCGGAGCCACTGTTGAGCACATTTAACAGAGTCCATCGTCCGTCGGAGGTGCCCAACACAGGCGAGGAAGGCAAGAGAGGCAAACAGGCGAATATAGCTCTTCCAGTCCAACCAAGACCAGGAGGAAATGGACCGTCCAGAATTTTCTTGCACCAAGCCTTAGTGAAGGAGTTCTAAAATGAGCTTGAGCTTGCTGCGGCAAATGACCAGTTCTTTACCCAAATGCTCACAAGAAATGCAACTCCCTTTCAAAGCGCTACCTCATCATGTTCGTTGATCTTTCATCTGCATCAACAATCATTGACAACCGCCTGATTTTTGACAGGGTATGGCAGGGTCTCGTGAATGGTGGTGTTCAAACAGAACCAGTTCACCATGGGCTCTACAGCCAATTCTGCCGAGCTCTCGGACTTGACTAATTTGCCAGGTCCCTTAGGTTCGAATATATTCGAATTCTTGCTGATTTGGACCTTTCTTCATTTGGTCCTTGCTGTGTGTGCGGTTCGCTTTTCCCATAATCGTAGGACATTTTCAGCCTTCGTTGGTGGTCCCACCTTCAAACGCACCCGAATGCCTTGACAGGTGAAGAAAGCCAGGCCTCTCGAAGTTGCCGTCCCGTGTCCGAGTGACCTGCACAGAGGAGCCAGCTGCAGCTGCAGCAGCTGCAGCAGCTCAAAGGCTCAAAGGCTTCTCAGCGGCGGATGCCTGGCGCCCAAAGCGCCGGCTGCAGTCCAGGCGGAACCAAGACACCCCGCACTTTCCGGTTCCAGCGTGAGCGTCCTTGAGCTTGGCAAAGAGAAAGCCAAAAGCAAAAGGATGGAAGCGGCACGGGAAGCTGACCGGGCGGGTGGCAAAGCTGCTGGCACCCGAGCTAAGGCCATCCTGCACGCAATCAAAAAGCATTAATGCGAGTCTTGCTCAGAGATCGCTCTAAAGCAGGTGCCTCGATGGCCAAAGGCCGCGAGGAGAGCACCTTTTTGGATTCTTCTCTCCTTGCCTCTCTCTGCGCTTCTCCATCTGCCAAGGGGCATAGGACTCAGCAGGGGCCAGGACCAGGCGCGTGGAGACCTGAGATCCGCATCAATGCCAGACTTGTCACCGTAAAAGGCAAATCTCCAACGGCACGCTGTAAAAGTGCGCAGCAGCGCAGCATGTTGCGCACCCTGTGTTCGAGTTTCCCTGCCCCTTCTTGCGATTTCACCCTTCACCTGTAAATACCTCCGGCGCGGCCCTGCGGTTTACCATTCCAACCGTGGCTGTGCATCCCCCGCATTCCTCTAAGAACCTCGGAACCTCCCCCTTGTTGTCTAAGTTCAAAAAAGTGCGAGAGGGAAAACAGAAAAAAAGGCACACCTTCAGCAGAGCTCGTGGCTTTCAGCCGCGAGAGCCGGCCTGTGACCTCACGGGATAAACAGAAGGCTTCTACATGCTCCGCATGCTGCCCCTTGCGAGTCGCCACGTACTCGTCCTGCCTTTTCACAGAGCTCGTCGAGCCTCAGCAGGACCCGTCCAACAAGTCCAATACTCTACTTTTCTTCCCCTCTTAAATTCGGGGATCGGATCTGGGCAACGCGACGTTGCGCAGCGCCCGAACTCCTCCTCGATGCCCTGAGAAAATCAGAGCTGAAGAAGTCTCTGAGACTCACAGGCTTCTGCTTTTCCTGCAGCAAAGGGTTGGTCTCCGCATCGAGAAGACTTTGAGAGAAGACGCCAAGCCACTTCAGCATGAAGCTCCGCAGCTCCTCTGATAGTCTCGACCTACGACTCGTCTACGACCTTCATCCTAGCTCTAAGAGGTCCTCCAGCATGCTCTGGTCCACATAGAGCTCGCTGTAATACAGCTTGAGGTCCTGCAACACAGTAGTTCATGTTTTTTTTCTTGGACCTGTGCCACTTCAGTTGAATTGAAGCTCCAGGATGAATTTCTCGAAGCCCTGACGCGGGGATCCCGACAAGCTGACTTCTGAAAAAGCGGCCGTTCCGCGTGGGCCTCTCGGCTACTATCGAAGGATCGGAAGGCGAAGTCTGTGGCGCTCTCCTGAGAAAGGAAAGCGGAAGAGGTGGAACCGAAACTGGAAGAGCTTCAACACCAGCTCAAGCTTTGTCGGGTGACCGTGAGCTTCGCCGCCACATCCTGCGGACTTGTCTTTCCCCCCATCCCAAGTTCCAAGTTCGGTCGTTCGGAAGGGCATGGCCTGCATCTCTGCGACCTGCTGATGCGTCAGGATGGGTTCTTCTATGCAAAAGCCTGCCTACTTCGTGCCTGCTGGTTGATGGACTCGATGAGGCCATGCACCTCGTCCTCGGCGCGCTGCTTGTGCTCCTCAGGGCGAAACGCTCAGACGAGGCTTCCCATCTCTGAAAAAAACACCTGAAGCGACTCATCGTAGGCCCCAATGAACTTGAAGAAGTCGTAGAGGCTGGGGAGGAGCAGAACTGCAGAAATCAGCCTGACAAACGCAACATCCAACATCATCATCCAACATTCAAATGCCAAGCTGATTGCATCCAGGCTGCTGTCCAATGCAGAAGGGCGTGTGGCAATGCTCCTGCCGCTTCTCTGCGCCGTCCCCCAACTCCCCATCCTCAGCTGCAGCCCCGTCCTGTAAGGCAATCTCCACGATCTGGCATCAGAAATCAGGATATCAAACATTTCTTTTCTGAGCTCTGCCAGAACCTGCAGGACGACAAAGACCAGTGAGGAGACCACACCAACAATCAAGACCAAGTGGAGCCAGTCCTGTTGACAAAACAATCCCAGCCGACATCTCCTTCTATATTCACTTCTTGCTTGTCTAAGTGCTTGGTGAAAGAGAAAAGAATTCGGGTTGCTCGCAGTTTGGTGGAGGCAGCGGAGCCGCTCAATCATTGCCAGGACGCTCTTTTGGTCAACTTTATCGCATGCTACTCATCTAGTGGTGAGTTTGGCTTTTTTGGGCTCTATCTCAACTGTTTACTCGGAGGAACCGTGTACCGCACCACATATGTATGAATACAGCTGAGTGCAGCAAAGCCCTGGGAAGTCCCATTAATCTTTGCTGGCTTCAGGCTGGTAATTACCGTCATCACTGATTAATCGTAAGGTCAGCATTGCACTTCCACCCTCACCTGCGATCAAATCTGATGATGCTGTTGCGCGATGTTGGTCCGGCTGCAGTGCCAAAAAGGCAGAGCATCTGACACCCGTTCCCTCCCTCGCTATCTTGCTTAAGGCCCTCCCTCTCTGAATCTCCATTTCTCTCCTTACCTCCTCTTCTTCTGGTCCTTGGCGCTTCGCCAGCTACTTGGCAGACAAGGGCAGCAAAGCCCGATGCGGCCTTGCAATATCTTGCAGTTTCTCAGTGGCTAGGGCAAGTCTCAATGTTGTGGGCGCGTGGCAGGGGAAGACCCGCGAATGGCACCTCCCAAAAATAAAAAAAATATATATATATCCGTCAGCTGCACAGTTGCTAAAGTTGTACAAAGATTTCGAAGATTTGTATCTCCGCCGTTTTAGCTCCAGGCCTCGCGCAGCTCGCGCAGGCGCCGCAGCGGCATCGCTCAGGCTGTCCTTCACACTCTTCGAAAGCAAAGCACAGTTTACAAAGTTTGCAACCGCATGCCCTTAGCATCTCAACTTGAAGCAGCACGCGGTATTCAGAACAAGCTATGGCAATGGATGAGTTTCATGTCAGCTGTCATGGCTACATCAAATTCAGCAAACATCACCAAGTGTTGGGATCTCGAACGGAGACCTGGTGAATCAAGCATCTTCATTATTCCACAAACAGCGTGCGAAGGCAACGCTCGCCCACAACACAACTCCTATATGTGGAGTCTTGTGGTGGCGGAATGCAGAACCGGTGTCACTTTGAAAGCCCGGTGGTGGTGAAATGTAGAACTGTCTTCACTTTTGGAGCCTCATATTTGCGAAGAGTACATAGAAATGTCTTCACTTGCAGTTGTTGATGAGATTCATGATTGGACATGAGACGGGTTCATACTCCACAAATGCGCGGGTGTTGTCGGTGGGCGCAGCCCACGCCTCATTTGCAAATCACAGATGCATGCAGGAGTTTGTTCTATGAGGTCATTATTAAACATAATGCGGGCTCATGTTTGAAAATGCGGGGAGGTTGGCAGCGGCGCAGCCCCCCAATTCGCAAACCATTGAAAAAAAGACCTTCGTTGACGAGGATTCTTTGCGGCCATGCTTGCTTCCTGCTGCTTTTCTTGCTCCCTGCTTCCTTCCTGTCTTGCGTCCTTGCTTGCTTGCAGCGCGTTGATATTAGAAATACCTGTCCTGAAATTGCGAGTGCTATTATTGAAGCTGCTATCACTACTGCTAGAATTGCCATGAGCAACAAAATCAGTTTTTGACAACGAGTGCGGTGGGGTTCTGTGAAGATTACAAATGACTATGAAAACGCTACATTGCTTGTGTCAGGAAATTCTGGGTTTGGACCAGATCGAGGTTTAAACCGCAAACATTTGTGTTGCGCTGCGTTGAAGGATTCTGCGAGCACTCCAAATTGGCAAAGGCGACGCAAAAGCTCTGACTCTGAAAGGGTGCAGCATACGCTGCAGCTTGCTACTGTCTCTGTGTGTGTCTGCATGGTCCGAAGGAGGAGGTGGACAATGACGTCTGTAGTGCAGCGCGGGAGCTGCCTGTGCATCTCGCACATTTCACTGCTCAGCACTGCTGCAATGGACATGACTCTCCGCCCGTGCCTAGCTCGGCCATCGCGAAGTGTTCTTCGAGCAAAGATTAGACGTGATGCAAGATGATACAACTTGCAAGCACCCTGCTCCAAGAGATCGCTATGTCATGCGCCCATGTGGAGGTGGCAGAGAAGCAAATGATTAATTCTGCCTTTTTTTGTCCGCAGGAAACGTCTGGAAACGTCAGGAACCTTCAGGAACCTTTAAGGAACCGGTGACCGCACTGCAGTCAGTCGTGGCGGAACCAAAGCCTCCCCCGCGCTGCCTTAGGATTTGCAAGGCTCTTTGTTCAGGCTTTTGTTGATGCTGGTGATGCACCTATGATTCTGCTGATTAGAAAGCGTGTGCTTTAACCATGACACGCTGTAGCGCAGGGGCATCTGGGTCATCAGGTCCTGAGCAGAAAGAGGAAATCCTGAGTCCGTGTTCCCTTCCGAGACAACGCGCCTGGCCCAGCAAGGCGACAGGACCATCGAAGTCCCCGATAGTTTCTTGGGGCTGCGACAGCAGCTCCTACGCACTTGACCCGTTTTCTCAGCCGTTTTCTCAGCTAGAGTCTGCTAGAAGCAGGGAGTCCTGGAACAAGCCGATATCTCCAATTCCAACATCCACAGCCTCTGGGAACGTGGCGATGGGCCCCTTGATCCGAGCACCTGCCATTTTGGCTCTGGAAAGAGTTGGCGGCTTTTTGCCTGAGGCCAAGCCTCACTTTAAGCGCGCCTGTGTTGCAAAAACGCCAGGAGCGGCGCCCATCCACCGGATTGGCGCTGGCACTGGCATCGCTGGCGCCTCTGAACCCAAGTCTTTGAGCAACCTGGTAATTGGCAAATTGCCGCCTGATTTGCGTGGAGTGATGGTCACGTGCCGTGCGCTGGATAGGGTAATGTTCATCAAGCTGAGCAAAGGCATCTCTAGCCTCAGAAAAAAAGCCACTCACATGCCACTCACTGCTAGTCTAAGCCTTGCCAAGCCTAAGCCGTGGACACCGAATTATCCAAGCCAATTCCCCGCACCTTCCTGTCATGGCAACTTATGGAAACAAGGCAGCATGAAGGCTTAAGGCCGGCATAGCCTCTCAGCGCCCATGTCGACCTGAACTTTCTGGGTGGGTCTTCCGTCTTGTGCGACTGCAATCTTTCCATCTCTCTTTTTTTCTTTTTCTGCTCTCATTGTGTCGGCTCGTTGCACTGCCACAGCAGCTTCAAGCACTGCAGGCGACTCTCTGAGCGCGGATGGTATTGAGCCGACGCCAAGCGGAAGGGCAGGCGCCTAGAGAAAGCAGAGACTTGAAGAGTTGGAAGAGTGCATGCCCGCAATATGAATGCCTCGCCTGCCCAGCGGTTTATTGCACCTGGAAACACAAGAAACATGATATTTCAAGCTCAGGTGGAAACGATGCCACGCCGCCCCTTTCTTCAGTAATTCAGGCTCCCACGGCTCCCGCGGCTCAATGGGTGCAGTGTGTAAGGCGGGCTCCAGAGGCTCCAAGGGGCAGCGCTGGTCGAAGCTGATGCACCTCTAAGCTTCCCTGAACTTCTCAGCAAAACTTCTTCAGCAAAGACGCTTTTGTCCTTGGCCCTTGGGTCGCGTCTCCTTGAGCCCACCGCCGGTGTGGACATCGCCTTGCTGGGCCGTCCCAAAACCTCGGAAACAAGACCAGTAATGGTTGCAAGATGCATCATGCCTTCGTGGAGCCCATTTTGCGTGCCCCCTTTTTGCCTTAGGCAAAATGCCCCAAATCCTCGACTTTCCTCCACATTGTCCTCTTTGCTTCTTTCTCTGCAGATCCGGGCAGCTCCAAGACCAGGGCGCGGCGGCAGCCGCGCGTCACGGGCGCCACGCAGTGGTATTTGTGCGCCTGAGTGCGCGTGCTCTCGAATCTCAACAGCAACCTCCTCCCCCCACCTGCCCCACCTGAAAGACGAGAATGTCGAGCAACTTGAAGGCTTGATCCTGAAGACCGCAAGGGCCGCAAGGGTGTAGAACGAATGCCGGTGCTTTTCTCTGACGTGAATCAAACGCTGCGCAGTGCCTGCAACGATCCATCTGCTTCTAAGGTCCGCAGCTGGCCGCCCTCAAAATCCTTCCCAGGCTCCTCATGCTGTGTCGCTAGGTCGGAATATTTTTGGGTGGTCCTTTTTGCATCCGGGGCTCAGCGCACAGGACATCCACGGTGACCAAGCTGTCCATGTCATAGTGCCGTGGGTCCGGGATCCCAGGCCCTGGCGCTGCCTGAAGCCAGCGGCACTTTAGCAGCGGCTCGGCTTCAGCCCCCCCCCCCCCCCCCCCCNNTCAGCCCCCCCCCCCCCGGCCTGCTCGTGCCACTCCACCACCCGTGCCTTCAAGAGCAGGCGAGTGAAGAACCGCGGCTCTGAATGGCTCTGCTGAAAGAGGTTTTGCCTGCAAGTTGGCCGCTTGGTCTGCTCGGAGCCAGCCCTCCTGGAGGCCCACAGACCTCCAGCAGCAGGGAAGCAAAGAACGGGAGAGCTCTTCCTTTTGCTTTTCCAAGCCTTGCAATCTCTGTGAGCTTGGCCAAGAGGCTTGGAGCTCGCTGCGCGAAGAAGCCACCAGTCTGAAGGAAGGTCACCTGCGCAACATCTCCAGATCGATGCTCTCATTAGATATGGCAACGACCACTAGCTGGCTTTGCGCGTCTCTCGCCTGCCAGGCTGTGGACTGCGGTGACCGCACTGCTCGACCGCAGAGGGGATGAGCGTCCAAGCTAAGCTTCTCCAAATCCCGGAGCTCACCACAGCTCAAGGAGCCTGCATGTCGCACCTTGGAAACACATCCCATCAGCTGGCGGCCAGGCTGCCCAGCATTGCATCAGGCCTTTGTCTGCTGGGCTTCGAGGACGTCCATAATCCCGCCGCGAACTCCTTCGAAGAATTTCGAAAATCTTCGAAGCACACAGATCCCACCCGTCTTCGTCCTCCCCTTGCCAGCAGCAGCTGGAACCAACTTTGCGGCGAGACAAAGTTTAATTCCTTTGGCCTTCCGTCATCCACTTCGCGGCGACGCCTCTTCGCCTCAACTTCCTCACTGACTCCCTTCGCGCCCTTCGCTTCTGTTTTGGCATCTTTCACCAAGAGAAACAGCGACGTATTTGCCAAGTCATCGCCGAGATCCTCACACAAAAGTCGCGAAGGCCATGAATTCAGCCGGTACATGCTTCAAGTGCGCCTCCAGCTCCACTGCCGTGAAGCCTATGAAGAACTTGTTTAAGGCGGGGCCCGCATTGGATTTTGCCTTTTGAGCAACAGGCCCTTATGCTGATGTTCAAGGAAGTGAATAATCAGCCGGGCCCCCGCCTCCAGCAAAAGGAAGACTTCTGTGAGTTGGTTGCAGAGATCCCGCAGTGGTTCCCAAGCCGCTTCTGCTGCTCGCAGCGCCACGACGACCGCATAGGAACCGTTTCCGCCGTTTCCGTTCCTTTTCCAACAGGCAGTGCTTGCAGTGCTTGGTCTGCCTGGTCTTGGGCTCAGGTTCTCTTCAGGGAGAACGCGTCGGGCTTTCGGGTGGAGTCCAC
This sequence comes from Symbiodinium pilosum, assembly GCA_905231905.1. NCBI lineage: Eukaryota > Dinophyceae > Suessiales > Symbiodiniaceae > Symbiodinium > Symbiodinium pilosum. The sequence goes on from CAJNIZ010035424.1 coordinate 28,095, forward strand.
TGCCTTCACCAGCCACCTGCAGGCCAAAGTGGCACGTTGCCAGCTCCAAGGCGTTTCCAGAAGTCTCCAGAAGGTCCACCCACACCTCGGGAGCTTGCCGGGCAAGGAAGGTCGCCAATAACCCATCGTTGATGCCAAAAACCAGCACAGGGCCACAAGTCTTGGCAGCAACCAAGAGTGCCAGACCCGCGGCCGTAACCTCCTCCCAGCGATGCAGCGCCTGGCCTCCACAAAGCCATCTCAGAATATCTTATACAGTCACTCAGTCACTTGCTTTAAAGAACCTCCCTTGAAGGACCTCTTCTTTTAGCGCCCTTCACCCCCCCCCCCCTTTCATTCGTGCCCGGAGGTCCAAAGGCTGCATGGTAACCGCCCTCCGTAGGCTCAAAGCCATGCCAGGGCCCCAAATGTAGAATTCGCTGCCGGCCGAGCTCCTCCTTTCCCTCCATCTCACCCGACCTGAAGCGGTGAACGCAGGAAAGAAGCTTGTCTGAGTTTCAGGCCTTCCGGGCCCCCCGACGGAGGGTCGACGACGACGTCCAGCACAGCTCGGAGCTCTGAGTGGTCGCAGTTCGGCGAAAGCAGAAGGCCAGTCCCTTCCGTCTCCGTGCCACAGCAAGGTCGATAGTCCACCACCTCGACCCGAGGAAAGCACCAGGCGTGCGACAGCCAGGGGCTCAGCGTCGCCGCTGCCAACAAGCGCCAGTCACAGTCTTCATCACGTCCCAGTCCCTCCCCCTCAGTTTGCAAGGCTGCACGCGCATGCTTCTGCAGCTGTTCTGCCAGCAGTCGCATGGATTCAAGCAGCTCGTCTCCTTCCCGCGACCTGGCTCTAGTGGCAGCATGCGCAGCATGCAGCAGGCCAAGATTGCCCCGCTCCATCAGCTCTCTCGTGGCCCTCAAACTCTCATTCTCTGATGGCTCAACAGCGGAAAGCCGCTGCTGCCAAGTCCTCACTTCTGCTTTCCACGCTAACAAGCGGCTTTCCCTGGCCATGGCCATATGGCCATATGGCCATGCAAAACCACTCCTAGCACAGTGGGGACTGTTGCATCAGATGCTTGCAGCTGCGTCAATTTGTAGCATGTTCTCGGAGTTTAACAAACTGGCTTGGAAGTTCGACGCGTAAGTGAGGCTAAAGGGTTCAAGACCCGGGCGCGGAGGCCCAAGACGTATGCCGCTTGCCGGTTCAGGACCTCTTTCTTTCTTCCACTGACGAGTAGTGAGTAGAGCTTAGCAGAGAAACTCGGTGCAAAGGGGGCGAGCCGTGTGCGAGGCGCCGGTGTCCACGAGGCCCACCACCGGCTCCAGGCATCCAGGCACCGTGAGCAGCAGGCCCTGAAAGAGAGATCTCATCTTCAAAACTTTTGCACATCTGCTTTCCCTTTCCTGAAGGCGCCCTGGCATGCCCAAAGCCTCCAGGGCCCTGCACAGAAACTTTGCGTTTTTTAAGCGGTCTCCAAAAGAACTTCAAACTTCGAGCTTGTTGGAAATCATCTTCGGGGCCCAGCGGCCCAGCCTCCAGTCCCCGTCCGAGCCGTCCGAGCCGGAGTCCGGCAGCGAGGCCCTCGGCCAGGCCCGGAGCCGCTGCTTCGGGGCGTCCTCAAACAAAAGCAAAAGAAGATCACAGGACCTTCACATTCTCTTAAACTCGAGATTCGAGTCCAGCTCCAGGTCGTACTGGTCCATGAAGCCTCTATCCCCACTCACACACACATCACACACACATCACACACGACATGACATCACACGCCACTCGTGCCTTGTCCCAGCATTCCCTGCAATGCAATGCCCACTTCACCTGCAATGCTCCTCAGTTCCAGTCAGATGCAACAACTCCTGATGAACAGGCTTCATTGTTGCAGCCGCAGGGCAGCTGGGGAAAGTTGTCGACCACGACTCCTCAGAAAAGCAGAAGCAGACGGTGCTTCGAAATGACGGCACTGAGTGTGGCACCTGCCATGGGGTGCAAGGGGCAGCTCTCCTCCTGAACGATGATTGCGTAAGGTTTCAGCTGCTTCGAGCTCAGAAGTGGCCGCTAGTCGCCCTCTCCTCGTCCACCAGAGCAGCACCTTCCACCCGGACCTGGCCCCCAACACAGTAACTCGAGGCATTCTTCGGAAGGCATTCTCAAGCATTCTGCCTGTTGCATGTCGAGATTCCCTGTGGCGCCGACACCAGAGGAAGATCCCAGACCTCGCCCCCTCCCCCCCCCCCAATTACGGATGACGGCTAATGTCTGCAGTGCAGTCTTGAACAAACTCTGGGTTGGACCTGCAAAGCTTCAGCCCCCATGCTTGAGATGCTTCTCGCCCTCAAGATAATTGAGCTCTTGTGGAAGGGTTGGTGACCTGCAAAGATCCGATCCCTGCCAGCGCCGTCCAGTCTGCATATACAGCTCGCTACAGCTATGCTATTGGGCTTGCTGAGGCTCGCTGGATGCTCATAGCAGAGCGAACAAGTAATGTTCAGGTAGCATTAATCAATGGGGTGACAATAGCATCTTGTTGACGGCCCGGAAAAATCCCGGACAATCAAATTTGCTTTCTAACAAGTTCGGAACCCGAAAATATATCAACAAGTCCAAATCGCAATAATACAGGGGTGGCAATAACATACTTGTCCGGCCGGAAATGTCCCGATCTTAAAAGAATCCCCTCTACTCGTCCTACGAGTATTACGAGCTGCACTACCTGTTCCTACCCATGTCCCTGTCATGTATTATTAGTTAGCAGAACCCTTGCCCAT
>CAJNIZ010035424.1:47641-59978 GCA_905231905.1 Symbiodinium pilosum
ATGGATGCTCTGGTCACCGTAGGCAGAAGGACTAAAGTGCTTTAAAACCCACGGCAGAATACGCGCCGTGGACCAACTACGAGGCCAACTGGCCCCATCATTTTCGAAAATCTGGCTCCATCGAGTCATGGCTCTGCTCCCACTCGTGGCTGTAAACCAAGAACCCAAACTTCAGACTTCGTGAAGTCTGGTTTTTCAAGTCGGGCCCGGCTGCAAGGTCAGAAGAAACGTTAATGGTGCTCAAACTGTACGAATCTGTACAACACACACCGTATGCGCCACAGACATGCACTACTTCAGAATACGAAAGCAAGTAAAAGCGTTCAGCAACATCACTGTTGAGGTCCTGGGCAAATAGCCGTGCTCGTCCACAGAGTCCGATGGGGGTGGGAGCCAGCACATGTTGATGCCTGCAAAAGATGCGTGAAAACCTTTTCACACCGTGCTAAGTACAGAGCAGTGCATAACAAAGCAGTGCATACGTGCACCGCTCTGACGAGGCGGTCTGACGGTCCACGGCGTGTGGGCACCTGCACTGCGGAGCTCCGGAAGGAGGCCGAGCAGGACCTTGTACCAGCTCGGAGCCTCACAAGAAGAAAAGGAGAAAAGAGAATCTGCGCAGTTTCTGAAAGAAACCCTCTGCCTTGTGACTGCCCCAGTCAAAGGCCTGGAACATGATGATGCACCTCAAGGCGAACCATGCATTCCCACAATTGATCATGTTAGCATCCAAAGCTGGAGCTGCTCCACGTCTTGAAGTTCATGTTTCGATTGAACAGCGCTGCTGCTTGGCGGCCTCTGTTCCCCCAACTTTGGGCAGTCTAGGAAGGCCGTGGCTCGTACCTTCAGTGTGGCATATGTGGACGTTCGGATGGGCTTTCTGAACGTCTTGCCTGCGCAGGTTCGCTGGCAGGGCCGACCACGTCCGGCAGGACATTGTCCAAGAACTGCGAACCACAACGCCTTCAGAAATGCAGAGTCGAGTTCGGCTTCAAAAGTTTAATGCTGGGCCAGCCGCTGGACCACACCTCCTGCCTATCAAATAACATCTGGATTCGCGTGAAACTTTGGCTCATGCGGGCCATGCCTTGAGCTGCGTGGCCCGCTCCGGGCCCAACTGCACGGCGCGCACCTGACACGATTAGGAGGCTGGGGGCCGGCGCAAATTTGTTCGAAATGTTCGAAGCTGCTCCATGCTGCGCCTGGTAGGAATAACATTCGCCAAGCTCCACGGTCGTATCGGTCCAGGCCATTCCATCCTGGTGTGCCAGTAAAAAAAGGCTTCACTGATCCTGTCACTTTGATCACTTCATCCCACCTTGAACCAGCTCAGGTTGGAGTAGGAGCAAGTCGAGCCTCACACGCTAAACAGGCCGCAAGCTCATCCCAAGTACTCCCAAGCCGATGCCATCCGAGGGCCGGGCGCACCCAGCGCCGGGCAGCCGCTGCCTCACAGCACGTTACGGAGAGCTTTTTCTGTTTTGCCAAATCTTCCCACCCCGTCATCCCAGGTTCCCCGTGCCTCGGGATCCAAGGGTTTGGCAGCCTCCGTCTCGCTGCGGATGCGTGCGTTGGGCACCTCACCAAACAAATGTCTCCAAAACCTCCACGACCCCTTTCGGGATGGTGGCCCGAGCCTCGTATATGTCGATAACGGTGCCGTCGCGAAGGATCTGCAAAAGCAAGAAAGCAAAACGACAAAAAGGCCTTCAGAACTTCGTGAAACTCACCTTCTTAAGCAGCAATTCCTATGAATCGACGCCTCATAGGAAGCCACTGGAGCCCCTCCGCAGTCAGCGGGCGGCTCCCACTCCAACGAAACCTGAAACACAGAAATGCTCAAACCTTTTTTACGAAGAGGGTTAACCTCTTAAACATTCTCTGGAGCACCACGAGCTTCCCATTCTCCTTGCGGGGGTTGGCTCGCAGATTCCTTGGCCAAGAAGGTGACGGAAAGCACGCTGACGCTGGGAACTGGAGCGCCACTCAGAAAAACTTCAGAGGAAGCCCTGACTGTGAACAGCATTGCAGCATGCAGCATGCTTCAGAGCATGCTTCAGAAAGGCGACTCTGCCGTCATTGACGAGATTTTGCTAGCAGTGGGCCGTGCATGCAAGCTCCGTCACTTTGCAGGATCTCTCCGTAGGATATCCGCATTTGCAATGTGCCAAAATGCTGGAATGCGCTCACATTTCACGTAATGTGAGGATCTTGAACAAGCAACGGTCCGCCGGACCGGAAATCTGCGCCTGAAAGAAGGCCTCGCTTGGGGCCAGTCGTTATCATGGATTTGGGCATGGGCGCGTGTGAAAATAGAGCGCTCGGGACGGGCACTATCAGGAACACTGTGAAACACAATCTGAAGCATCTGAAGCGCTGAAGCAGAAGGCAGAATCGAGCCGGGTCCAAAGCTTCCTACAAGGCAGTTGACCAAGACCACTCCATGAAGACGAGAGCCCCCCTCCAAAACACGCTCGACTCATACATGTTCATGCCAAGTGCACCAGAAAGCACTCCAAGAGCAGCCCAAGAGCACCACATGCACAAATGAGTTTCAAGCCATCCCAAAACGCGTTTTGGTGACCACAACCACCAAATGCACCGTATCTGCCAGGCTCCCCAAACCACACATTTGGCTCGAAGAGCAGCCCATGAGCTGAAAACAGCCAAAGGCATTTCCACAGCTGCACAAACCTGACAAAACCTCTTTGAACGGAAGCCAGTTCACTTACAAGAACCGAACCGGTGAAACCGCCTACAGCTTGCAGTTCGTAGAACCAAACCGGAGTTCAGCGGCCCTGTAAATTATGGTTCATGATCTTTCTGGGGATGCACCACGGCACAGCATGCATTCATGGAAGGCTGTTTGTGCAAGAATGATCCGGGAGCCGTTTGCATGTGCGCTCGGGAACAGGCGTTACTGTGGTTTAGCCATTGGCGCAGATGGACGATGCACGGCCACTAGCGGATTCAGCGGGTTTAGAAGGTTTTACGCATCACTCTAGGGATAGCAGCGGGTTCTTGAACGTCTCCACCTACTGACAGCATGAGTCTCTCTCTGGCACATCTCTGGATTCCTGGATTGTCTTCCGGCCTTGGGGCCGTTGGGAGGCCCGGGAGCTCGGTCTTGATGCTCACGGCATCGCTCAGCGGCCTTTGCTATGAGGTCTTTTGCGCGAGATCTTGTGAAGTCTGGCGTAGAGTCGCAAATTTGCCAAAGGCACCCCGCCACGTCCTGCCCATTGATTGCCTGGGCTGAGATGCATTGCTCAGCTTCAGTAATACCATGCTTGTGTCCGACCGCGACTGAGTATTCGTAGTCTGTGAAGGCGAACAGGTTGATATCCTGGAAAGAGCAAGACCTCAGTCTCAAGAGCGTTCTCCAAAAAAATCAACTTTTCTCAGGCTGAACCACTAAAGGGCATTTTGAATGTGGCTCTGAGGTTGGCAGCGTGGTCTCCGTCTGGCCAATCACTCGGCCGTTGCGGAAAATGCGGTAACCTCTGCGCTCTCTTCTTCTTCTTCTTCTGGAACGCTGCTCCGGAAAGAGCTGAGCGTTGCTCAGCATCTGTACATGATGCACTAAAGAAAAGGAGGCACCCATGTTGTTGTGCATCTGCGCCGTGAAAAACTGTTGCTCGAAGCTTAAACTGCCAAGCCGCAGCTGTGTGACGAGCCAATGTTCTCAGGATCAAACCGAAGCAAATTATTGGGACTTAAAGACATATCAGGCGATTGAGACTCCTTACATACATGATTGACATATTCGTTGATGTCTTCGCGCTCTCTGTGCCGTCTAAAGCTACTTCCCTCGCAGGAATCAGGAAGGCATGCGATCTTTACGAGGAGAGTCCCCGGCACTTCACCGGGGCCTCGCCATCTGCCAGAGGAGGCGGCCTGATGGGTTGATAAGTTGCTGACTAAACCACCTGGCTCTGCAAAGCATCTCTGCATGGCTCTGCTCGCTTCAGGCGCCCGGCTCCCAAGCGAGTTGCACGCGGGAGCCGTCCAGTGCCTGCAGCTATGCAGGGGGCAAACGCCGATCAGAGCAAGAAACTGTAGAAGATTGTAGAAGATTGTAGAAGATTGGAGCTCCAGCAGGCATGCCTAGCAGGTTAATATCAGCTTTCCCGTTCGCCTCTGCTTGCAGTGCTTGGGGCTCCTGGGGTGGCAGAGCCACCGGATCCAGGTGCCCGTGCGTCAGCACGTAGACGCCTCTCCGAAGTGAAAGAGAGGGGAGTGAGAGAGAGGTGAAGGAGAGGTGGACTTTTCCAGCCCACCGGAGAAGACACAAAACGAAGAATTTTCAGAAGCTTCGGGGCCTGGCCTGGAGTCATCACTTTGTAGTTCTTGCCGCCGGGAGCCTTCTCAAAAGGAGAGGTGCTCTCCTCATCTTCTCTCATCTCTTCCACTTTCCTTTCCATCTTCTCATCTTCTCACTGCTCTACCTCCTCCCCAAGGAGAGGGCTCGGGCATTGCCCCAAGCAGGCACGGTCCGTGGGCGCGCACCGATTCAGGTCCCGATTAGCGAACATACACGGGTCCGCGAAGATATGGTCACATAGTCAGTACAGCTCGCCAGCCCAGATCCGAGTGAGATTCACGAAAGTTAATCGCATGCGGACCCGTCTACGGACTTCATCGCTGCTGAACTCGGCTGTGAGGTACCCGGCCCCTTCAGTCCCGCACGGCTGGCAGACTGAGCTATCAAACGGACTGGGGTAGAGCAAAAGGCGGACGAGAGAAATCATGACAAATAACCATCAATGCAACACCCCTTCTTCTTCCTCTCTCTTCTTACAGCTGCAAGCTTCGCGCTTCGCAAGCTTCAGGTCTGGCCTTGTCCCAACCACGGCCGCCATCATTCATCACCAGTTCCAGACTCCGCGCATAGGGCAAGCATAGTACCAGCCAGCCCTGTGCCAGCCAGGATTAGATTTCGTGAGAAACCGTGTGCCGTTTGCTGCATTTGCATTGGCATTGCCTCAGCGCTGTTGAAGGAATGGCATGGGCTGGACTCCAGCTCCACACCAGGGAGCTCGCTCCAGCGGTCCTCACCGGAACTGCAAAAAGCTTCTAGCTGCTAAGACCCGCCACTAGCAGCACTAGCAACAGCGTAACAGCTTCCTGTTGGGCGCAGCAGTGTGCGTAGGTGCGGCCCCAACAGGACTGGTAGAAGACCGTGATGCCCATCTTCTTTTCTTGCACCTCCAAGAAATTGCAGCGCTAACAATGCAACTTGCAGCAGCATTGCAGCTTCTGAAGCCTCTGCAAGGTGTTCTCGGAGGCTCTCGTGGCAGTCTCCTGCCTCTGGAGAGCTTTGCGAAGGAGAAGCGCTTCACGGCTTCACGCTTTTCCGTTCTTTTCTCGTGCCTCGAGGGCGTCCACGGCCACGGTCTCTACGGAGGCCGGTGGGCCCAAATTGAGCTCCTGCCAGTTGAAGTTAATGAGCGTTGCGATGCATAGTGACACAGAATTCATAGCTGATTTTTCGGTGAGCGCCCCACCTCTGTGACTTCTGGGAAATGGTCCTCTGGCGGGATGCTGTCCTGTCGCTCCTTCAGCACTGCTTCTCGCAGCTCCTTCGCAAGGCAGAGCACAGATGTGAGCGCAAGGTGACGACTTTGCCTTCTCAGCCATGGGAGGCAAATGTGCCGCCACCACGCTGTAGCCTGGCTTCAGCCGAGCAAGTCTCGGTTTGCATGTCACATTCTTGTTGAGCCGGGCTGTAGCTGCTCCCACGAACCACGTCCGTGTCCGTCCTTCAGGGACGCGTGATTTCTGTCTCTTCGTGGACAAGGGCAATGAGGTCTCAGAAGGGTCCAGAGGAACTTCTCGCCCTTCTCCACTTGCGATGCCAGCAACGTCTTGGGCGCCTTGTCACAAGAGTCACAAGTCCACCGACCAATCGGATTTGTTTTGTCTCCAGCCGCCTGCCTGGCCATCGCGCTGCACGAGAAACGCCGTCACAGGAGCTCCGCCCGTGTCCTGCAATTAGCTGCCAAGCAAGCCAGCTAGCGGCAACCAACACAAGTACACCTGCATGAATGTACATGCCTCGTCCCCCAAGATTTACCTGGGGTTGGTTGTGGGTCTCAGGTGTATGAGTTTTGTTTTACGTGGCAGAGGTGAGTGTGCGGAGCATCCAGTCAGTTAACATTCGCTCTGCATAATGCATGCAGAGGTCTCACATCCTGAGCCTTAATTTCCTTTCTACAGATAACATACCACATGAGCTTGCAAATTAAAAATACTGCTCAAATACTGGGTGCCTAAGCTGAAGTACGTAAATCTCTTACCAAAGGGGTATCAAATTCAACGGGTAATTCGCAGATCGCGGGTTCCTGATGGTTTATTTGTACGTTCATTATCTGATTGCTAAAAGAACCTCTAATTAGAATGGGAATTCCAATCCTTTGCCTTCGCTCTCCTTTCCTTAGCCTTGATTTCACCTAAACTTTTGTTTATTGAATGTATCTCAAACTTATAGAGGAATTGTCAGGTCCTGGATTCCAAGTTTTATTTATTTCAGCCCGTTTGTGACATGTGCTGAACATGTAGACGAAGGTTCCATTTTTCTGGGCCTGGATTTTTCGTATGCAAATGCTGGTCTAAATGCAATTCGAATTTCGGTTCTTCATTTGTGCATGTAGATCCCTTATGAAATCTGGTTCGAATGTACATGGGAATCTCTCCTTCCTGGGCCTGATTTTCTCCATAACTCCTTTACAAGATGTGTTCCGGATCCAGTTAGGAACTGTTATATCCTTGGCCCCAGGCTTTCTCAAAATCTGGCCGGAAATCGAATGATTCCCCTTTCGAGGGCATTGGTTAATTCTCAGGTCATGAGATTCGGGTTTTCTGTGTATAGATCCCTCACGACGCGCGATTCAAATTCACATGAAAAGCTTCTCGGCTCTTGCTTGGCTTTCTTTACGTAGACCCGTTGCGGTCGATCTACATTCCTTTGCTACAGAAATCCTGGAATCCTGGATTCCCGGCTTTTGAGCTGGCCCTGGTGCACATTTAGTCCTCATTGATTTATTTTTCACCTGGAATCTTGGACTCTTGGTTTTCCAGCCGGTCCATATACATCACTTATTTAGTTACAGCTAATACAGAATCCTGGAATCCTGGATTCCTGGTTCGGGAGCTAGTTCTGGTCCATATGAATTTCTTATCAAATTTCATTACAGCTAGCACTTCAAACTAATACAGGAATCCTGGAATCCTAGACTCTTAGCTTTCCAGCGGGCTTCGGTCCATATACATAGCTTATTGAAATTTACGTACAACTAATGCAGAAGTCGTAGAACCTTGGACTCTTAGTTTTCCGGCCGGTTTCGGTGCATATAATGCCTGATTAGTGTTAAGTCCGCCGACCCCGGCCTGACACGGCGAGCGCACATAGGCCTCCCACCCGTTCCAGTCCCGTTCCGATGCAATCCCTAAGCCCCCCTCAGACCTCTTCCCATCCCTCCGCTTCTCCTATTTGCCCCTAGCCTCCCCGCAACAACCTTAACGTCCCCCCTTCCAAGCCCCACAATTCAGGCATAACCCGGGTCGCCCCACCGGTTGCCCCTGGCCCCCTCCCAGCAACCCTAGTGCCCCCCCTCCGAAGCCCCCCCCTCCATGTTTGCCCACAGTCGACGTTCCACTTTTCCTTTTGCTGTAAGCGTCGACAGCCGCGAGATGCTCTACTTCCCATCCCTCCCCTTCCAACCCAGGGCTTACTCATATTTGCCCCTCGCCCCAAACAACCTTAACGCTGCCCCCCTTTCCAGGCCCCCACCCACCCCGCCACCAGCAAAACTAGCCACTCCTCCCAGTCGCTAGGGCTCCCCTCCAAGGCACCCCCATCCATGTTTGCCCATCAAGGGTCTGCGTTCTACTGTATCGTGGTCCAGGACGGAGCCCGTGTCTGAAGCTTTAGCTCTACAGAAGGTGGCGCCACCGCCGCCGACCCTCGAAGCCCGTGCATCATCGGACCTCCGTTTCTCTCGAGCCTTTTTTTGGACCCTATCCCAAAACCACTCCAAAATTCACATGCGCTCCAACAGCGAATCCCCAAGGCACGGAGGGATTTTTGAAGGTTTTTGCGGGTCTGCAGGACCCCCAAAATCTGCATCATGAGCACGGGCCGTTTTGAAAACTAGGCGCAAGGCCCGTCTTGAGGTACGGCTGAACGGAAGGCACAAAATTAAGAAACGGACCCCCAATGATGCTGATGATGCTGGCCCCCTTGGCCACCATCATCGGCATCATTGAGGTCCCGTTTCTCTTCTTGCCAGGCTTCTAGGCATGTTGGAGCCGAATTCTATGGTGGGTTTGGCATGGGGATATTGATGGGTGGCGTGATGGGTTGCAGGACTAGCGTGGGTTTTCGTAGCCCCTGCCCACCCAGCCATCGTGAACGCTAAGCCCATGCTGATGCTCCTGATTGACAGAAATGTACAGAAAATCTTATGGTATCTTATGGTATTGCTACCTGGGATGTTTCGCGCCTCGTACAGAAGCATTATCAGCACAATTGGAGACCCATTTTTACCTAATTGGGACCTGGAGGGTCAAAAGCCCAAGAAAAGGCATCAAAGCACGAAGGCGGCAGGGCCGGCCCCTGCCGCTAGGCCTAAAAAAAACTAACACGCACCTTTGTTTCCTGGTATTGGAATTGGTTCCGTTCCAGTAAATCTCTTCTGACATGACAAATTTGAATGTGAAATCCTGGACTCCTTGTTCTTGTGCTGGTGAAAATTAACGAAACCTGAGCCAGTTACATGTGAAGGGGTTTCAAACAACCCAACGCTTTCGGAGGTCTTGGGATTGGCAGGTTCTAGAGTTGTTATTATTTTTGGGACTTCCTCAGGTTTTTGCAAAGTTTTCAAGGAACATACGGTCAAAACCTGAGGAGGTCTTAAACATCACAGGTTGCAGGTGAACACTTTGCAAAAACCTGAAGAGGCTTCCGAAAAACAAGCACAAAGTTTCAAAGGCTTTGGGAATGACAGCTCAAGAATCTTGTTTTTCCGTGTCCTCCTCGGATATTTGCATGTTTTCAAAGCAAATATTGTCACAACCTGGACTGAATTTACAGCTGGAGCTAATGAGGTCTCAAGAAACAACCTAAGTCTTGGAGGTCTTGGGATTGGGTCACTTCAATACTTTTGATTGGTGTTGGGACCTCCTCAGGTTTTGCGGTGTTTTCAAGGAAAACGTTTCCAACACCTGAGGGTGTCTCTAAAACAATCAAATTTTTGAGCCTCCCTATCACATGACCTCCAAGACTTTGGTTGCTTTGTTTTCGAGACTTGCTCAGGTTTTGGCAACATTTTTTCTTGAAAACACTGTAAAAAACATGGGGAGTTCCCAAAAACACGCAAATTTCTTCAGCCTGCCTATCACATTTGCCTTGAAAACCTTGGAAAATCTGAGGAGAACAAGATTCTTGAAACTCCCATTCCCAACACCTCTGAAACTTGGTTCTTGTTTTTTTTGCTTGAAGCCTTTTCAGGTTTCAAGGTCTTCTAGAAAAATCTTACCAACAATTGAGGAAGTACGCGCACAATCTAGACAAGTGAGCATTTTGCATTAGCCACGGAAGTTGATGCAAACATCAAAACTTGCAGATGTCAGTCAACTACCGGATTCCGGTTGTCACTAAACGCATCTTCGCAACATGCAATGTGTAATTCAAGCAGATGTATTTATTTCGCGTAAACAGCAAAAACAAAGGAGACCTTTAAAGGTAGATCTTAGGGGGTGACCATAGACCGCCTACCATTTTTTGGGACGTTCTACGAAGCGGATGCTAGCTAGTCTCAAAAGATGATGTATCAACAAATCTGTAAATAGCGGCTACATAGCTGTGAGTTTGGCCTTCTCCATGAAGATCTCTATCTAACATCTCACTCTGGAAAAAGGCAAGAAAACGGAGACCAACAAACGAGCATTCCTGTCTTCCTGCCTTCTTCTATCATATGCAGAGTCAAGGTTAGGATTTCCCTTCACTGGCCTCCTAATTAGCTGGATGGAAGCAACCTGAAACCGGATGGAGCCAAGAAACGCAGTAGTTTCATTTAACAATTACATGAGTTAGGTTGTTTGTGATTGGTTGGTTGCATTTAACTCAGTAATCATGTTAAGGGGCCCTGGCCAATCTCATCAAAGAAAGTTGTACCAGATGTGTAGAAAGCATATGACTGAGATGACCAGCCCCTTTAATTTGAATGATTAGATTCCGGCCCAGGCTCCCTACTCAAATTTAACAAGCATACTTTGTAAATGCTTATACAAAGGCAGGCGCCCCAAGATTTGAGAATTCCGCATTAAATCCGAAGCGCGCCTAGTAAGGGACATACATAGAAAACACAAGGAAGCCAGGGCTCGAGGATATGTATCAAAGGCCGCCAGAAGGAAATCTATGGTCATATCAGGGACCGAATATTTAAACTGCAGTACGTGTAGGATAGAGGAAATGCCTGAGGTACATATATATATATATGTACGAGGGACCTCTATGTATTATGTGACCCAAGTGTTTTTGGTAAGGAATTGTTTGTTGGGAGACCCGGACTTTTGCAAATTCTGAAATTCTAGGATTTAAGAGGCACAGAATTTCTAGAATTTCTAAAATTTCTAAAATTCCTAGAATTCATATAATTTTAGAATTTTGGGAATTTTAGAAATTCGACTATGAGAAAAAAATCCAAAATCCTAAAATTTTAGAATTTTAGGAATTTTAGACATTTCGGTAATTTCTAGAATCCTAAAATTTTAGAATTTTAGGAATTTAGAAATTTCGCTATTAAAAAATCATAAAATTCTGAAATTCTAGGATTTGGGAGGCCCAGCATTTCTAGAATTTCTAAAGTTTCTAAAATTCCTAAAATTTCTAAAGTTATACAATTTTAGGAATTTGTAAAATTCCGCTATTAGAAAAAACTTCTAAATTCCTAAAATTTTAGAATTTTAGGAATTTTGGAATTTTCGCGATTAGCAAAATTGCTAAAATCCTAAAATTTTAGAACTTTAGGAATTTTAGAAATTCCGCTATTAACAAAATCCTAAAATTCTAAAATTCTAGGATTTGGGATGCCCAGAATTTCTAGAATTTCTAAAGTTTCTAAAATTCCTAAAATTCTTAAAGTTCGAAAATTTTTCCAAATTTTAAGAATTTTTACGATTTTTTTCAAATTCTTGAAATTCTGGGCCTCCCAAATCCTAGAATTTCAGACCTTTAGAGTTTTAGGCATTTTTTATTAGCGAAATGTCTAAAATTCCTAAAATTCTAAAATTTTCGAAGTTTTAGGGATTTTACGAATTTTTCAAACTTTTGAAATTCTAGAAATTCTCGGCCTCCCAAGTCCCAGAATTTTGCGATTTTTTTCATTGCGAAATGTCTAAAATTCCGAAAATCCAAATATTTTAGGATTTTAGAAATTTTGCTAGTAGCGAAATTTCTAAAATTCCTAAAGTTCCAAAATTTAAGGATTTTAGAAATTTTCCTAATAGCCGAATGTCTAAAATTCATGAAATTCCATGTTTTTTTGAAATTTAAGAATTTTAAGAATTTTAGACATTCTAGAAATTCTGGGCCTCCCAAATCCTAGAATTTCAGAATTTTAGAATTTTGGGATCTTTTTTTTTGATAACGGAATTTCTAAAAATCCTAAAATTTTAGAATTTTAGGACTTTAGAAATTTTGCGAATAGCGAAAATTCTAAAATTCCCAAAATTTTAAAATTGTAGGATATTAATTAGAATCTTTTTCAATAGCCGAATTTCCAAAAATTCCTAAAATTCCAAAATTTTAGAAATTCCAGGAATTTTAGGAATTTTACGAATGTTAACAACTGTTGAAATTCTAGAAATTCTGCGCCTCGCAAATCCTAGAATTTCAGAATCTTAGAAGTTTTAATCGCGGAATTTCTAAAATTCCTAAAATTCTTTCTTATTCTTTATCAAGAATTAAGAAGCTCCCTTATTCGTTAAGATNNTAAAGGGGCTATCTTATTCTTTATTCATAAACAAAGGAGCTCTCTTTTTCCGTTATGAACAAATAGAAGAGCTCTCTTTTTTCATTAAAGGACAGAAGAAGTTTCCTATTCCTTATTCACAAATTGGAGAGGTCTTGTATTCTTTATTAGAAAATGGAGGAGCTCTCCTATTCATTAAAACATAGAGGAGTTGCCCGATTCCTTATTAACGGATAGAGGACCCCACTTTTTCTTTAGTAGGAGATGGAAGAGCTCTCCTATTCACAAATAGAAAAACTCTCTTCGTCTTTGCTAAGAAATACGGGAGCTCTCCTATTCCTTGTTATCGGAAACAGGAGCTC
>CAJNIZ010035435.1:0-28360 GCA_905231905.1 Symbiodinium pilosum
AAGGACCTTTAGAACAACCCTCAGATGAAAACTGCTTCCTGTAGCAACACACAAACCTATTTGTGATATGTGACGTTTCGGTCCAGATGTCACCCGAACTGATGGTGTTCACCGTCTGTAGGCCTTCTTACTGTGGTTCTCAGTAAGGATTACGATAATCTCTATAGTATATTCCCTTATTCCCCTGATCAGGACCAATAAGTATAATTCCATCCTCACCTGAGGCCTTGAACCCAGACTAATTACAGCGAAAAATCAAAGCTCAACTGCCTGGTGCCTGGGTCCTAACTAAACTTGGGGGTTTCGCAAACTAGGGCTACCCTTTTTGGGTCCCCACAATAATACACTAGGTATGCATATATATATATGTATATCTATATTATATATGGACATAGGAGGACCGAAATTCGTCGAAACTACAACGTATGTACTACCCAAGAACCAAGACTCCATTTGGCGTAAGTGCCTACAAGTCTCTACCGCGCAAAGGCACTCGCCCAAACCTTGCATCCCAAACCCTCAACCCTAAACCCTGAAACCCCAAGACCTTCGGAAACTTAAACCCCAAACTGATTAATACCCCCCTCCCTTTAATGGGGATCATAATAGGGATCCTAATATTAAGGCCCTTAACAGGGGATCTCGGGTCTACATTTGGCCCCAAACAAGCCTTAAACTCGGGGCTTAACCCAACCTCGAAGCTCTGGAAGGCGTGGGCAGTGAAGCCCTTAGCTCGGTAGATGAAGATTTGGGGTTTGGGGTTTAGGGTTAGTAGGGAAGAAGGCAACTTACTCTACGTGATTATACAAGGATTGTATTCCCATATTCCCAACTAACCACTAACCACCAGTAAGTTTAGGGCTAAGGCAGTCTCAGGGTTTCAGGGAGGATTCGGGGGTTTCTAACACTGGCACGGTCCCTTTTGGGTTGTTGCCCATAACAATGAGTGTAGTCAAGTTGTGGGTCTATACTGGCGTCCCGCTATTTGTTGAAACGACCGTTTAGACTTTGAGGGTTGAGTTTGGAACATAGGCCTAAAGTCCGAGTACTTGGGTAGGAATAGCGATAACGACCCAAGGTGAGAGCCGCATTAGTCTTTACAGTAATGATGTGGTTGGCTATGATCCTTGGTGAGCTTTGGAACGGGGGCGTGAAGGGCCCTATTGTGGGGGCCTTTTGACTTCAACACACACACACATAGCCTGCTCGCCATTGTTTCGGATTATCACATGCCTGGAACGACTTCTCGGAAGGAAGACTCAACACCGTCTGCAGCAGTCTGGGGCCATGCAAGCGAGTTGCGAAGCAGGACTGTCAGCGCCACTTACGCTTTCCGTGTGCACTCTTGCTCGCTTGCCTGTGCGCACTTGGGCTCGCAAACAAAACCAAAACGCCAGAAAACATGATTTGGAAGAGGCACCACGCTGCATGGCAGAGAAAGGCCACCGCTTTTCCGTCCTATAATCTGACCTCCTGGTATCCCCCTAAATAACCCCCATAGTGATCCCCTATATACTCTCTTATGTAACCCCCTTAAGGAGCTTAGCCTATAGCTCATTTGAGCCTGAATATACACCTCTCGAGGGCTCTGACCTTCCCTTTGCAGCCCATGCAAGTCTCGAGTCTCGACAATGGCTTCAACCACATATAGGGGTTTCCCAAAATTAGGGCTACATTTTGGAGGGGTCCCCATAATAAAGATTATAGTTTTTGGGGGTCTACATTGGGCTCCCCTTATCTTTGGAAACTACCATATATGCCATTGACGGTGGTTGATGGTATGCTCTGCACCTCAAAGTACGGCACTCTAATTCATACCCTGTCGGCAAAAGTTATGATTCTGCTTTATGGTTTGTGCATCGTGTGCATCGAAAATGGATCCTTCTACTTTTGAGGATGTGAGAGGACGTATACGTGTGAGACAAAAAATGCAAAAAGGCAGCTGCTCACAGCCCAGACTAAGTGGGCAGCGACACGCGTATGAGCATCGGCCCTTCAGGCATGCAGGAAGAAAACACCATCCAACCAGCTCGTCCAACCACTGCCAGGAAATTGTTGAGTGTTCCTACTCAAGGAGCCACAACCAAAGGAACAATAGGACTATAAACCCTAAACCCTAAATAGTAGTTTCCATTTTCTTTTCCATTATCCCCGTATAACCCCCCATATTCTATCTACTTAAGGAGGACTATAACCCCAATATATACCCTACTGAATGGGTGGCTTAGCTGCTCAACCTTGCCAAGAGCGGCGATGCTGTAAGCACTGCCCCGCTCGACTGTTCTGAAGTCTTCTCGCTTTCAGCTGCTGCCACTGTACCGTGGAGATAGCCTGAGTATCCAAAATGCTTGAAAAACATCCCTGCAAGAGTAACTCTGCTCCCAACATCCTGTTTGCTGCAATGTCACTGCAGCCTCGAAAAGAGTTCTGATTGTGTGTAGGTTGGGTAGGGCATGTTGTCCAAGCCTCGTACTTGTACAACGACGTTGAGAACCTGCTTACCCTGCCGGTGTCCGGCCGGATACTTCAGGGTTCGTGGTCAGTTCTTCACGCGGCCATGAGTAGCGCAAGTCTGTACCTTGTACGGATGCATACTCCCGTAATTGGAGCTACACATGCAGCTCCAAGTGCGGCATTGAGTTGGAGAGGATTGTCGGAAATTGGAATGTTGGCTGCCACTTGTGCGGGTCTGTCGCTCTGCGGATCGTGGCCTAATGGTGCTTGTCGCAACCTCGTTGTGTCTCCTCTTTAATTTTATATGATTTGGGCAAGATCCAGTAGTCACGTAACGGGTCGGCTCTGTTGGCAGTGCTGCTACTATCCACAAGACTTTGCAAAGTACAGATCCTTGTGACCAGCCCTGACATGTCAACATATGTCAACATCTCAGAGCCTCGGTCGAGCGCCTCTTACAAAGGGCTACCCCTAGACATTAAGGCCCCCGAATGCTGCAGGTTCTCTAGCTGCTGGGGGGTGGATGGCCTGATTCACGGATACTTGGAGCAGTTCAGCACTTACCCATCATGACGCTCCTGGACGGAATCGTGCAATTTGGGGCTACCGCACACAGCCCTTCTCTTGAATTCCCTGCAAATAGGCATCCACAGTGTTGTCAACTGGGGCGGCCGCCAAACACATCGCTGGAGTCCAGCGCGCGATGGGCTGCCGATGACTGCATGGCTCAGACAGGGAATGCAGCATTGGCAGCGCGAGGCAGGACTGCAGGACTTACCATTACAAATCTTATTACTAGTACTGTGACTATTACCCTTAGTATTTCCAGTCCGATTACTATTACTATATATAGTACTATTACTAATACTATTACTATATTATGATTATTGTGCGGCATGCAGGTTACAAGTATCAGTCACTGGTTAAGGTGTATTGGGTTGTAATGGGATGTATTCGGCATGACATAATAGCCGTCCTACAGTGAATCGCTTTGGAATAGTCTATAAGGAATATCCTCCTATACTATCCCCATTCTCCAAAAAAAGGGGCAGGTTCGTGAAGAAGGGAGATTGGTGTTTATTTGCATGAGTGTCGACAAAGGGCCTATGCTTCTGAGGTACAGGGTGCCATGCTCACCCTGGTTGTCCGGCTCATGTGCCTCCTGAAAACATTCTAGTTAGGGTACCCCAGTATAGACACCAATATACTATAGTCCTTATTATAGGGATCCCCCATACAAACCCAAGGGGGAGTTAAAGATGAACCAACCTACAGCCTAGTCGGAAATCAGCTAGATGTCGAGTCGAGCCATGTCGAGCCTACATGGTGGGCTGTCGCTCTACAAGTTTGAAGAATTCCAATGGATTTAGGAAACTCGAGCGTTCCTTTTCTGTGTACTTTGATGAATGAACGCCAATCTACTGAAATTTACCCGTTGTCTCAATTGCATATCTACTACCAGTATATCACCTCCCCCTTGAGCCTAATGAGATGAGCAACCAACATGTCAATTGCACAAACGCTCCAAGTCAGCATTCGTTGATGTGCCGCACAGTTGATGATGCCCTTCGACCTTGTCACCGCCACCAGCGCCGCCACCCCTTCACCGTTCCTAAGGGGATCCCCTAAACCCTAAATCCTAAATCCTAAACCCAATGCTGTAAGAGCCAGCTTAACTCCTACTGCTGCACTTCTTTTGACTCCGGAGCGGCTGTCTTCGCCCAACCCGGCACTTGGCCGTGGGTCTTAGACAGGCTCTCATGGCCGCTACGCGGGATTGGCATCAGTGGGCTAAGCACCAACTTCCGAAGCAAAGGGAATGGGTGCAGGGGAGAAGGGTGGTACAGAGCGAAGAGGATAGTTGAGGTCCCTCTTCAAAGTTATGCAGGGATGGTGGGGAACGTCTACACCATTCCGGGCATCCTGCTAATAATTCCGAACTCTTGCCTTTCTGCAACCTGATAGGAGCGAGCCACATGACTTCACGTTCAAAAATGGAATCAGTCGAGAAGCGATCTTGGAAACAAGTTTCAAACAAGCCATAGCAAACTGGTAAAAACATGCAAACCTCGGGAACTTGGCTAATTACAAGTGCTTCTGTCTGGCGGCCATGCCACTACTTAGTATCACTGAAGTTCAGGCTTCAGAGTGGCATTTCATTAGGGAACTAAATAGACTGAAGGGTTGCGGGCTTTCGTCGCTGAGCTTTCGCAATTGACTTGCGTCTATTTGAGGGTCCCATTTTGGTACTCCTAAACATTAGGTCCACAAAATATCTTTGTGACCAAAAGGGCGCACAATTTTGAGAATAACCCATCTCGTTATTGAGCCAGGCGTTCACTTCAGACGCCTTGTGCCGTAGCCGAGCTGCCCTTCCCTACTTGAAGGCGCACGGGTAGTTTTCAAACAAAACAGCACAAATCTAAATAAGTGGGTGCATGTATCCTACTTAGACATCTCCGACTACCCATGGAACTCCAAGCATGGTCTGTACAACATCGCAAACTTGGTCCATCAAGCCATGACTACAAACAACAAAATTTGTCTTGACGGACCGTGGGGAGAATTCTAAGCATACTCTAGGCTGTTCAGTTTTCAGTAACCCCTGGAAAGAAGTATATACTTTCTGGGGTTAATGGTACTAATGTACTAGGAACTGAGAACCCCAAGAGAAAAGAAGGTATGCCACTGAACAACCTGGTACTTGAAGGATCTTGGCACTCCCGCAGGGGTCAGGCAATCAGCGAGCTTGGCCACAAGAGCCCGGCATAAACCGCAAGAGAAACTCCTGAACTCCCAATAGTCATGCGCTCCTGGCCCATACATACATAACGACACGATTATGCTTCTGATCTGCCATAGTACTAGCTCAGCTCCTGAAACTTCATGGCCGGTGCCTGCTGGTGCCCCTCTCATTCTGCTTGATCTTGGGCCCAGAGACGAGAACATACGTGGCATTAATCTCATGCCCACGTCGTATAAAAAAAAGCCGCCAACCCCGCGGGAGATGCTGGGATCCATTCTTCGCGGGGCAGGATCTGGCACTCCCCATATCCTAGCAAGCAGCACAGCGTGGCAAGCAGCATGCAATGCCTTTCAGCTGTAGCCCCAAGTTGCATAAGATTTGGGTGTTTGGAGTTGTGATTCCAAAGCTGATATGTCCTGTCCTTACTTGTTTGTCACTTCACAAAATGACTGCCGTAGGGCCATTAGGATGCTAGGGCAGTTGCCACCAAGATGGTGATTTTGATATCCCCGCTCACGGCTGCCACACACCCACGGCGCACCATCCTTGAGCAAACCCAACTTAGTACCTCACAAGGCCCCCCCCACATCCGTTAAACTCTATCTGCCTACAAAGACAGACTACGTGAAGTAGGATCTTTCTTCCCTGATGGCTAAGCAAGTGTCGGCATGGATGGTTTCCGACTCAGGACGCTGGGATGAAGCTTGACGGCTTCTCCCACTGGGTCACGTTGGTCTCCTGCGAAGCTTGGATCTTTCACCAACCCTTTTGCTGCAGGCTTGCTCCATCCCTAAACCCTAAACCCTGAACCCCTGGGAATGTTCAAGATGAGACGGAGGTAGTAGGCGCAAGGCAGCACTATCAAACAACTTTTCTTTGATGATTGCTTTGATAGGCCTGGTTGCAGGCTTGCCCTCTTCATAGGCTCTCCTGAACTTGCCTGGAGCTAGCCATCCCCCTAGACCCAGGTTACCCCATTCGCGAGCCCTTTGCAACGCTGTCTAGCTTGCAAACCAATTGGAAGCTCGAGTCACTAGTCAAACGCCCCGGCATGAATTCGGGACAAGGTCTGTCCGTGTTCCAGTAGTAGTGGGCGCGATACTCTTCAGAGTATACTTGCTTCCACACAGTGTCTCGCGGAGGCGGGATTGCAGGCTCGGGCGGCATGACCGGAGTAGCGGCCGCTCCTGGAGTAAAGATACAGAGATCGTCTTGGGACTATGCAGCTTTTTTTCGTGAAGAATGCCAAGCACAAAGACATTCCCGATTATTTCCAGTCAGGATCCAGTTTGGGGGGGATGTCATAATTAGAATGAAAATCTTCGCTACCACAAGGGCTGTTACGGTCCTCCTTCGCAACACCCCCACATGTGTGAGCCAGGGTCTGTAGAGGTTACAGTCCCCTCACATCCTCAGCGTGCCCTCAGAAATTGTATGTAGCTACAGCCATGTGTGAGTCAGGGTCTGTCAAGGCTGTAGTCCTTTGACAACCGCAGCACGCCTTCCGAAACTCACACAGCCCTGCCCATGTGTGAGTCAGGGTCTGCAAAGGCTGTAGTCCCCTGATAGCCGCCTATGCCTCAGAAACTGTATGTAGCTATATAGACGCCCTCCGGCCCAGACCCTCACCAGAAGTTGTCTGAAAATGAAAGGATTTCTGGGATACGCACGAAAGGGCTGACAATGGGAATGCAAGGGTGATCTTCAGAAACTCACACCGTGCTCCTTACAGCGGATGCACAAAGTTCATCATCTCATGCATGCTGCGGACTTCAGCAACCAAAATGTGCGTCCATGTGGCCTCCTAGGCACAAGTAGAGCTACCTCAGTAAGTTAGGGCTCTCGTACACACGCATACAGAGGTCTGCATGTTTGGGGTCCTTGCAATCGAATCTGTACTGCCAAGAAGCCCTCCCCCGCTGGGTATTGACTAGATCGGCCTGTTGGCTGTCTCCCGGAAGCAGGTGTGGTACTGGGCCATGGTGTGTCCTCGCAAAGAGTGTCTCGAATGTGGAAACTCTGTTCAAGCCCAACCACCCAACCACCGACAAAACTGGTTCCTTGATTATGACAATCACTGTCATCATCATCCATATCATGATCCGTCACCCCTCCTTCTCATCGTCATCATCGACACCGTCACCAACAGTTATCCTCAAGCGACCTCTACATAAGCGATTATAGTATGTCCCCTGGCGTTTCAACGGCAATCTGCGCCACGATCGTTGCCATTTGCGTCTTCAGCATCCCAATCCCCTTGCGCATCGTTATCATAGTCATCGCCCAGGATGTCATAGATCAGCTGCTGCGGAGTGAATGCAGGTTGTCCGACCGGCACCACTTTGCATCCGACTGCTGCTACTACTATTTGGATGGGCAGAGGTTCTGCAATGGGCACTGCCGCTGCTACTGAGGCTGCCATCATCTGCCATCAACGAGCACAATGCCGGCAGGAGCAGAGCCTCCAGCAGCAGCACCACTAGCACGACCGCAAGCAGAAGCACCCAGCTCCAGCAGCAACAACGACGATGACAGCGATGACGACGAAGCAAGACAGTTTTCGTCCTAAACAATGTATGCTATGGTCGGTAAGGCTTTTCAGACAAATGAGGGATCCTGGCTAACCCCCTGCAGCGGCATTGCTATGCGAATGCAGTTCCTCCAAGCTTGGCTGTGCGGACGTTGCTGGTTGAGCGTCAACCGCGTATTGCTTGATCCTCAGTTCAGCATAGCACAGGACATACGGAAAGGAAAAGCTTTCCAGGGTACAAAGTCCTTAGGACTGCACCTACCCGACAGCGGGCATTTCTGGTTGGGGGATCACTTGAAGTCAAAAATTGGTGGTATACCTGGCCATATGCTATAAGTTTCTAAGCTCTAATTTGCCAAGCCAGCTTGGACTGCAAGGCTCACAGAGATACATGAGGCTCTGCGGAAATCAGGGGCCTGCTTTTTTGGATTGGAAACACACTGGGGATCATTGGGGTCTAGTCACATTGGGGTCTTTTAGCCCCCACATGGCAGTTGATCAACATGCTTGTTGCATGAACAGCAGCTGTACCTTTGTTTCACATCCACTCCTACAGAGGGGAGTTTCTTTTGGAAGTGGTCTCCTGACATGGGACAACTGATTTTCTGAAGCTCCCATGAAAGACTTTCGACTAGAACTCCCTTGGGATCCAAATAGCCCAATACTGGTAATATTTACAGACTTTGGGGCCCTCAGTGCCCTCAGTAGGTCCTGTTTGGATCCCTAGGGCTTCTTTAGGAGTCTTTGGACTGCCAGGCATCCTTTCTGCCAGCTGCTCCGCCGCCATCACAGACTCTCTACCCTCTGCCTTGGCTGTTAGGTGGGAATTTGAAATTTCGATAGTCATGCGAGTCATACGGTTGATACTGAAAATCCCGCATGATGTCAGTATACAATTATACCATAATCCCCAAGGTATAAAGTACGACCGGTCATGCATGATTTTTAGTATCCACCGTAGGTATTCAGGTTCATGATTGTCAAAGTTGTCATCGCAATGACGAAACATTACATAGGACTAGCACTGAAATCATCGTCCAGTCCTTTAGAACGGCGCCAATAATTAAGAGCAGGAGGGATGTATACTCCAAAGCTGTCACCTTCTCAGGACAGTGCCATGAAATTAAAATGTTCTTGGGAAGTCAGAGTCATAGCCTTAAACTAGCACGAGCACCTGACTTTTACCGCTTGCCTTTGTACGGAACCCTGGCTGCACGCTAAATTCCAGAATACAAGTCCACGACCACTACAACGCACGCACGCCGACACTTCGAAGTCTACAGGGTGAGCCTAGCAAGTAAGGATTCCAAGCTTGCGCACCTGCCATCGAGGTACAGGGAACAGTTGGGTAAGCCCTCGTATGGAATCCAACCATGCTGCTCCGTCCATCTTTCCTACGGCATATACCGCGTATAGAAATTTGGAATGCATATTGACCGAAGCATCACAAAAGATTGTAAGATACCCCCAAAACAGGGCTCCCCAACCCTCCCTTGAGCACCAGTAAGTAGACCCAGGCTTTTGACCCTAAATAAACCCTACCTGAACTTGTAGGCCAAGCTTCCCACGAGAGCCACTCTGGCCATTTGGATTGCGCGGACTCACCTCAGATTAGGGCCTATGTCAGCTATAGGCTGAATTCCTTAAAGGGGAGACGTACGGGCGATTCTATTGGGGAGTACTATAGGGGATATTAAGGGGTATACTCGGAGTTTAGACTCCGGCTCATATACGGGTAGTACGTAAAGGCAGACAAGCTATAGCCAATGCGATCCAGATAGTCAATGCACATGGGTCCCTATTGGGGAATAGATTATGGACTATGCTAAACTACCAGGACGCCTATGTCCACCCGTAATGGTCCTTGGGGTTGCACCCATTGGCACATGAGACTTGAGCTGGACCCTGAACCCCTGCAGACCGTTGGAACAGACCTTTGAGGCTTCGTGCGAAGTCGGCAAAAGCCGCGACCTGACTACCCGCTGCCGCAAAAGTCCACATGGAAGGTCAGGAGCTTTGCCATCTGACATCGCAAGCGAAACTCAAGAAAGAGAGGTAGTTTCCACTTATTTTTTTAATTATCCCGATATAACCCCAATATAACCTCTACCCTAAAGTTTCATGTTGCTTGCTGCAATGCAGGCTTCCAACCGTAGGCCAAGCCAGATGCAACCGTCTCCGCTCCTATCCTTCTCCGGCTTTGAGAATGCAGATGCGGAATAGAGATATAGACCCCCTGAAGTAGATAGAATAGGGTTTAGGGTTTAGGCTTTAAGGTTTAGTCCCGCTTAAGTAGATAGAATATTACTAGGTTTTATAGAGGTTATATAGGGACGATAATCCCCCCAGCCGAAAACATGATTCCTGATCTACTTCACAGTAGAAAGCCGAGGAAGTCCCAAGTACAGTCTACATAGCCCTCATATAAGCCTGCCATATTTAGACAAGGACACTTTGGCAACCAAGGCGCTCAAACGAAGCGTGTCGGCGTTGCCGAAGATGATCAGGCCTATCCGGTACACGGAAATGCGGTAGAGGCATAACTTAATGATTATGAACAGAAGACCCTCCTGGTCATATTCATTGGAACATCATGAATGTTGTGCAACACACGCCAAAAGACTCAAGCAACACCAGTCCGCAAAACAATGAACTGAACCTGTCCTGGAAAGACATGAGTTCGACCTGCCCATTGGAGATTTGTTTTAAACAAGCAAAACCCCAAAAAACATGTTCCTGGCTGCTGAACTAAAACCTGAAGATTATAAGTTTGGTCCCTGAGGATGTATGTACCTCAAAAAAGTTACGTAAAGGTTACCCTATCAGCTTCTAAGTTCCCAGAACATCCCCGGCAAACTTGAAGAGGCCTTGCTTGGCACGAGTCAGCATGACGTTCATGCGACGGGCGTCGGCCAAAAATCCTCACTCGGCTGATTGCCCTAGAGATCCAGATATCTCCAAGTAGGTAATATCTATTAACCCTGTTCATAGACTATTGGAGACCACAGCAGGCAATCTTTATTCATGGTTTGGGAGCCCAAGGATCGAGCAGGAAAACGTCAAAGTAGCAGTAAGACATCTTTGCACGTCGAGTATTTCCAGTAAAGTTGGCTGTTAGAAATCGGGCTTGTATAAAGCCCGAAATTGTCGCTGCTTATGCCAAACCCTCAATGCAGGATCTCACATATCCCTCACCCTCCCTTTCACAATCCGTCCGCCCTTGGTGCCAGCACAGGGATCCTGTACAGCTGGCCCTCAGAAGCGAGACCCGCAACCACCTTTTAAACATTTCGGAGATTTCTAGATTGCACTATTTAAGATGAAGTCGGGTCGCCTATCTGCTTTTGACACCCTGACCCCTTACTTCCTCATCTCAGACGACAAAGCCCGAAGGGCTGAGCCTTTAACAAAGCTGACAAGTCCAAAGCCCCAAACGCAACATCCTCATCATTATAGTAGTGTCCATCTTCTTGTCCGTTGCCCCTACATGGTGGTGTCCCAGAATCGGGGGACTCCAAGATAGACCTTTCCTACGCAATGATCCTTATTTCGGGATCCCCAAACAGGTACCCCCAAGTTTGGGAGACGCCTACATACCCCACCTTGAACCCTAAACCCTAGACTCTAACCTCGAAACCCTAAACCCTAAATCCCTAACCCCTAGAAGGCCCTAGATGCCAAAGGATTTGCCACCCTGGGTCCCAGAGCACGAGACTCGTTGCTGCGCGTGGCGCTGAAAAGTACCAAGCCCTGCTCCATGCCCTGATTTGGGTTTAGGCTTAGGGTCTAGGGTTTGGGGTTTAGAGGTTAGGGTTTCAGGCGTTAAGGGTTTAGGCTTGAGGGTTTAGGGTTCATCCTGCCAAGAGAAGGGGTCCCTTTACAGGGCTGTATTTCTCGGGATTATTATACGGTTTCGGGCTTGGGGCTTCCCAAAACTAGGGATATTGAAGGGGAAATATTGCCCAGGCTTGGAGAACCAAATGGAAAAGAATCGACCATGAAATGGAGTGTGGGATTGAATTGTGGTTTGCAGGAGTAGGCCTTCCCAACAATAGGGATACCTTTTTGGGTGTTTGCGGTCTATATTGGGGTCGCCTATTTATAGATTATAGAGACTACCATCCAGCGTTTGGAATTTAATGAAGAACATGGACCTCTGTGGCAGCGTGCCTGGTAGCCATCCACTGTGTCCACGGCCACATGCTGCAGATAGTTGCTCAGCCCGCGGTCTCGCAAGACTCGTCTGATCTCCTGCAGCTTGAGAGGATGCTCTGAGAAAATCATTTTTCGTGGCACCTACAGGAAAATACATGACATAGTGACGACGGCTTTGGCAAACAAGAGCCCCTATTGCAACAGTGTTTTTCAGGACCGCTTGGGGTTCGAATGGGTCAAGCACGATGCAAACCAAAGCACACCCAAGGCCACCTCACTTATGACCGTGCTTATCAGCTATACATTATAAACTTACCGATGCAGCCGATGGCATCCTGCTTCTGTGCCAAGTAGGCAGTCAGCACCACAATCTGCTCTGCGGGGTAACCGGCGCTGAGGATGCTGTGAAGAACATCCACCAAAGTTTCTGCCTGCAGCTAAGAAGCTGATAATTTAGATCATTTACAAGCAGGGGATGAGCACCCGGGGTAATTACACGTGAGTGTTACGCGTCTGCACTAAACTTGCCTCACCAGCTCTAAGCTGGCTGCTTTTTCTCGGGACTGGTAGGGACATTTCCCGCGGGACTCTGAACGTTAAAGGCCAAACTCCCCGTCGGCCCTCCAGCATAGCAGCTTTGCACTGGTCGCTAAGCTGACTCTCAGAATCTTCTCGGGACTGGTAAGGACATTTCCCGCAGGACTCTGCCTCCGCAACGTTAAAGGCCGAAAATCCACGTCGGCCCTCCAGCATGGAGGGCCCCTGCGAGACGTCCACGAAGCAAACACGGCAATCCTCGGACAGAGCTTACTGCAGGGGCTCCAGGAGCCAATATTCATAGTTCCTAGGTCCTAGGCTTTAGATTCCAAAAGTCTGTAGTCTTTCTAGCAGGGTACTTATGGTGATCATGAGAGACTATATAGCGCTTGCAGCGGCAGCATCAAGTCCAGCAAAACAGAAAGGCACAGGCCAACCCTCCCGGAAAATACATCCAAACACCCTGGGTTTTGGGGCACCTTGTGCCTCTGCGGCATCTTGATTTATGTCTCACACCTTCCGTCTTTGTTCCTCTTGCCATGGTCTGCAGACACCTACAAACATTACATTCTTCGGGCTCTGAGTTGGGCAGGTGGCAGGACTTGGCCAGGGGAAGCCCGGAATGGCAGTCAAACTCGCGTCGTCTGCAGCGTTGATGAGCCGTCCTGATGATTGAGGACAAGACACATAATGGCGTCCCGTCAAGCAGCAGCACACCGAAAACTTGTCTCATGAAACTCATCCTCAAGTACACGCCCCGTGCCAAGGGGCTTCTGCGGGTTGTACATCGTACATGCTTTTTACATAACGGTTCCACTTACAGGTCGCCAGCTTTGCACAGACGGAGGTACAAGAAGTGCCGCTCATGAACCGTCAGTTGCACGTATTCCTGTCGTGGAATCTTTGGCAACAAGCGCTGAGAATCCAAAACCCTTTGCAAATCTGGGCCACATGGCTTCAGAACCAGACGCACAGGACAACCCCTTCTATACGCGGTACCTGACTGCCCCCAGCAACTCGTCAGTTGCGAAAACAGCAGTCAAGAACCCGCAAAAATTTCAACCGGCCTCCATAGAAAGCGCTGTTGGGAAACTCTGCAATGGAGCCTGGGTCGCAAAGTTTACCAGAGTCCCTTGATGGAGGTCCGTGTCATGACTTGCTATGCCGCCCTTGTGTTGAAACCTAAACGCTAGAAAAGAATACTTGACGGTCGCTTTACTTCCAATCTGCTAGTACTCCTTGCTTGCGCTGAGGTCGTGCGAACGAAGGCCCACATACTTAGAAAGTTCCACAAGAACCTACCCCGCATCTCTAGCTTCGCGTAAGGAGGTTGAAGCAAAGGCCGTCATGGTGCGCACGAAGGTCAATCCGTCGCCAATTTCTGGACTTACTGTAATTTTCTCACAGGATCACCCGCTACCTTCTGCAGTCTTGCATGTGCACATGTTAAGCGACAAGCCTCGCATCAACTCTAACTCCTTGACCCCAGAGCCACAAAGCCTACCCAAAACCACTGCGATAAGAAGCTGTGCATTCTGCGCTGCTCCAGAAGCACGGTAGGCTCGACACAGTTCTGATTAGCCTCAGGCGCGACGCGGCATGCTTGCGCGTTCATCCTTAACCAACTTGGATGCGAAGACAATGGTATTTTCCCCATACGATCTTTAGAGAATCTACGCAACATGGGCTTTGTACTTTGAAAGGCTTCTTCGGTTGAGGGATGAAAGGGCCAAGGCTTAGGAGTTCAATTAGCGCTGAAGGCTCCAAGCTTTGGTTTTAAAGCGAGCTTATTTCTCAGGCTCTGTGGTTGCCCCACTCCGGTCAAGCCCAAAGTCTGGAGTGCTACTCAACTGTACAACACACGCCCTGAAACATCTTAGCCCTGCAGCAAGTATACCTGTGATGTCCCGTTGTCTAGAAGGGCGGCGGAGTGTTCTCAAGACCCCCTACAGTACTACAGATTCCTCTGCAGGACTCGCTGTCAATACTGCACTGCATGGGCGGGACAAGCATCTTCTGCTACACAAAGTGCCACGCATCAGACCAATAGGGGCAGAAAGTAAGATACGAAGACCAAGTTCCATTCGCTTGCAGCAGATGTGCATGTGTGCACTGTGTGGCGGGGTCGATGATGCTTCATGTGAGGAAATCTGTCTGTGGTTGTGTTTCTCCACATGCAAGGCGCTATAAAAGCCGCTAAACCGCCCAGTGGATTCCATAGGCCCTGCGTAAAAACCCATGGGCGGCCGCATTTCGACTCCTCAGCCCTACCAATTCACTGAAGCCCAGCTGCCATTCGCTCGAAGAGGCTGGTGCTTAGACCCTCGTGGCTAGCTGCTTTGGAGAGCACGGTAGCCGGAAGCCTCTGGCATGACAGCTTTCAGGGCTGGGCTGGGATTTAGGATGTAGAACGAAAAGGCAACTCAGAGATTCAGCAACTTCTGATCAGAGACTCAGCAGCTTCTGATAGCAGAAGGCCTGCCTACTATCTTGGCTGATTAGATGTAGGCCAGGATGCTAGCACGCCTCTTGCTCAAGACACTTGCCCGGACATCCAAACCGGCCCCTGACGGGCTTGCTCCCCCTTCCTTCGATATAATGGGCTATATAGGGACTACTACAAGGATCCATTCCTTCGTATCCACTTTACCTGCGGTTAAGTTCCAGGCTTTACAGTACATGCCAAAAACCCCAAGCCTCACAGCCCTTCATTCACCTCCGGAAAAAGCAAGAAAAAACATCCCTGGGGCTCCATGTCTATAGGTAATGCCTACATTGGGCCCCAAAGTCTAAAAATACTACCTACCTTGGGCTATTTGGAGCCCTAGGGATCCAATTAACTGCTAGCTGGAAGCTGAGCATGGTCTCCAACCAAGACGACCTTGCTCTCCATGGGTAGCTGGAACAAGAGACTTGAGTAATACTCTAAAATCCTTGAAGGGAAGGTTTTATGGTAGTTTCTCTAAATAAGGAGACCCCAATATAGACCCCAAATACTATAATCCTTGTAATGGAGACACCCACTAAGGTACGCTTAATTTTGGGAAACTCCCATATAGGGGATTATATAGGGGAGCATTGCAGCGGTTATTAAATTAAGGGGATACTAGGAGTTGGGACTATAGCTTACCTGGGGACGATATGGCGGTCTTCAATGACCGGCTAGCGGGTACTGATGATGGGGTTATTGCAAGAGTTGTACAAGGATCACCTAAGATTCTCGATTTCAGCACCTGTGGCCACATGGCAGGCGCTTGCAGGTTCCTCCAATTGGGGGTTCCAGGCTTTGCATGTGGACTCAATTTGTGCTAACCCCCCCTGGTCTGTAGATGTAAGTCTTTTGCTTTCAAGGTTCATGAGCTTGGGAACGACTAGTGCCGGCCAAATGGCAAGATTTTGATGTATTTGGCTTTTTTCTGCAATTTGAATTTAGGGATCTATCGTGGAGTTGCGTCACTTGAGATGCTGGTGCCAACCCCCAAATCCTAAACGCTAGGCCCGACTCCCTAAACCTCAACTGGTAGACCCCTGACGAAGTTAAAAAAGAACCTACAAGGAACCCACATGAGCTGCCGAATAAGTTACTATAAGCAGCTAAGCCAAAAATCATGAGCAGAGCTTTTCTTGTGGGCGCTATTGTTATACAAAGCTTTGGCATACGTGTCCCTTTGCAGCGTTTTGACAAGTCCCTCGCCTGAATGCTCCACATCTTTGCTTTAGGATCGGGTCGCTAGAAGGCGTCCATTTTGGGGTATTGTTTTTGAGGGTAGCTTCTTGTTTTAGTATGGTTTTGCTTATGAACGGATCATCTTATCTCTACCTGATCTTAACCCCCTACACGCTAATAAAGGCAGTCGCTCCGGTAAGGGGGCCCTACAAGGAGACCTTTAGGCAAGACTTAGGCATGTCCTCAAAGATTCCTCAAA
This sequence comes from Symbiodinium pilosum, assembly GCA_905231905.1. Classification (NCBI taxonomy): domain Eukaryota; class Dinophyceae; order Suessiales; family Symbiodiniaceae; genus Symbiodinium; species Symbiodinium pilosum. Next base: position 16,349 of record CAJNIZ010035435.1, read on the forward strand.
GAAGCCTAACAATTGCTCGCTACAGTACCTTGATATCCTTTAGAGGTGGGCGGTGTATTTCCTTGAGGGGAATATGGGGGTTTTCCAACATTAGGGGTACCTTTTTTGGGGTCCCTATAATAAGGACTATAGTATTTTGGGGTCTATATTGGGGTCCCCTTATTTTGGGAAACTACCATAAATCACGTCAGAAAGTTTGAACCCTAAGCCTGGCCTGTTCACAGCGCCGGCCAAGTGCCACAAGCACAGCAGGCTCACATGCTTGGGTACATTCCTGAGCTCTGGATTTCTTGGGCTTGCTTTGAGGGATGTATTGAAGCCTGGCGAGTTGGGGGCTTACTGGAAAGCCTGAGTCTAGAGTGCGCAAGATCGGTAGTGCAAGGTCCGACTGACACTCATCTCGTGCGCGCCGCTGTAACTCAAAAGAGTGCCAGTCATGACTTGGACTAATACATGTTGATATGACGATGTCTCAACGAAGTGCTGCCCCACTATTTGCGGAGGATTCAGAACTCAACTTCCCTCTTACCGCAGCTGCACCTTGGGGACAAGGCAACATGCTTGATGCAAAGTCAACCAGTTTCAGGCAACCTTCTTGGGAGCTATGAGCCCAAAACAGCTGTCGCCCGGGCAGCAGAAACTTCGCAACTATAAGGGTTCATGCCAAGGCTCATCAACCAAGACGCGCTGGAACGAGCCGCCTCAGTGAAGACTTGTTCTGCCAGGGTTTTTGCGATTCGCGGACACCGCGCCGCGATCTTGTTTTTTGGGGCCAAGGTCAAGGAATGTCAATTGATGCGATGCATGTCCGCATGGACAGCTGGTGCTGGCTGCGCGTGAATGGTAATGGCGTGATCATTTTCTGGGATGCTTTGCATGGAGAACATCGTCGTTCCGTGGTCCGAGTTGGCAGCTGCAATGTCGATGGAGGGTAGGCTTGTCCCTACGGTCCCAAAGACCTGAATCAGATCGTAAATAATTTGAGCAGGGGCTTGCTATGAACACATTTTGAGGGTCGAGGTACATATCAATTTGGACACTTGGACTTTCAACGCTTCTGCCTGGACAGTCAATGTTAAGAGCTTTGGCCATATCTTGCCAGCGGCGTCCACCTCGTTCACCCGAGAATATTAGGATTGCCCCTGCGAAGGCAGAAAGATTTGAACCCGAATCCGTATAGCCCTAGCCCGTGCAGGCGCAACGATGGATACAAACCCTCCTCACGCATTCCATGCTGCGTTTATGAATGTCCTGCTCTATTTGTGAATCCCATCTAAAAGGACCAGGCCTGTAGTCTTCAGGTTTACAATCTCCGTGCCGCTGCCGATGCAAGTGGCTACAACCACCGTGGCCTTGAGCAACTGACTTGCGCTGCTCAGTGGTCTAGGGTTCAGGTGGCGAAATCAAGTTTTTGTTGGGAAAATTTCCTCCAGCAAAAGATGCCCTGATTCAGAGCGTCGGGAAAACACGGGTCAGGAATCACTTTGCTGAACCCTCTCGAGATGATGTAGAGGATTCTTTGGGAAACTCTGAAGTCAGAAGTAGTTACACTCATCCTCAATACTTGCAGCGCAGAGATTGGGAAGCCCAAACGCATTGCCTAAACACCTACTCCCTTACTTATGTGTGCTCAAGTAGGAGAACAATGGTTGGGGCCGAATGGTTCTGACAGGCATTCGCAACTTTGAAGTCCATGTAGGTGGTTAGTTTGAGGCTGCTAGCTCCTGACTAAGCAAGCAGCATCTTACACTAAGGTATCATGGCATGGATATATATATATATATAGCGTGAGAACGGCTGCATTATTCTAGGGGGCGGGCGGGGTTAGCTTCATGTTGGTTCCCTCACCAAACGAGGCAAGCTTAACGACACCTGGTCTTTCCCACAGCGGCGACGTGGCTGAAACAGCTTTGAAAAGTACCCCCTGAGCCATAGCTCCAGAACCGAAGCCCAAGAGAAATGACCTTCTTGGAACATGTCTCAAGAATGAAGGAGACGCCTTGCCCAACTTGGAGCTGAGCTTTCTGCGATATATCATAAGAATGGATACCGGCGTCACCCGCGTCTGAATGTCCAAAGGGCACTGTGCTGAAGAGATTTAGCCCAACATTCGGACATGCTGGGGCTGCGGCAGTTTGCAACTGCCTGAACAGGAGAGGGGCTGGATGTGGGTTTTGAGGGCATGAAGGCATAGGTACAAGGCTTGGGTTTGGGTTTGAGGCGCTGGCGGTTTGGGTGGTGGGTGCTTGCCCATCTAGTGAGATGATGCGGATCAGGAATCTGTGGGTCAAGGATTTTGAAGTGATGTTATTCGCGTTGTTCGAAAGGCTTCGGACAGTTTAGGAGAAGCCTCCTACGTTGCATGTTCATGTCCGAGTCACTCTGAAACCTGGACAATCCTAAGACAGTTCAAGGTACTCCGGGGCATACAAGGTGGTTATGAATGGTTGCTTTTCATGGCGGGATTTTGCGATGTTTTTGAAGGTTGGAATGATGTGGAATTAGTTCAAAGTTTCTAAACTTATTTGCAATAATTGGATTTTTAGAATCTTCTGGAATGTTTTAGGGCTTTAAAATTCCCAGGGCCTTTTCTCAAGAAGACATCTCTCCAAGAAACCCCCCTGCGCACCTAAGATCACACCAAGGCAGGCTCTCAGGTATAGTTGGGGTCATTCCCCCTTACAGTAACTGTTACCACAATGGGTTATAGGAGTTATAAGAACTCCCTTAATAAGGCCCCTTTAAGGACAGTTACTGGGAGGGGGAATGACCCAAGGTATAGTAAGGTTCGGTATGCTCCGCAACCCTAAAACCTTAACAATGTGTTTGACCAGCCACCTGGAGAGAAAGGTTGCAGGCCTCAGGTCTTTCTGCTGGGGGATCTGACGTTAAAGGTTGAGAGATTAGGGTTTTCTGGCGTGCTTGAAGTGATCCTTCGCATTTCTGCTTTAAATCCAAAAATTCAAGAGATGCACCCAACACCTTGTTTACATAGAATCGAAGCTAACTAAGGTACTTCAAGGAGGCAAGCAAATTTCCAACGTAAGGCTGACGGGTAGAAGTTCCTGAGCTTTTTTGCCATGTCGAAAGTTTAGAAAACACACAAAGGTGCTTGACATTCAAGAATGCTCGGCCAACGGCGTGTAAACACCGGATGACTATGAGACCCCAAGACCCCCACGTAAACCCTTGAATCCTCAACCTAAGCCCTCAAAATAAACTCCGGTCTCTCCACCCGATGCAGTGTGCCTGATCGTCTGTGAGATGTCGTAATCTGCCTCCTTTCCCTGTCCGAGTCGAACAGCCTGGATTCCTTGCACAGGAAGCTTATCAAGTACAGCACTGAATGATTGTACGGTTTAGATGGATGGGAGTTAGGGTGTGGAACGTAGGATGGGGTTGACCAGCAACTTAAAATATCGCCGCATCAACCACATGTGTCTTAGGACCGAGCTCCATCCACATGGTTACTTTTGGGAAAAGATCCAGCAATTCTCAGCACCAGCTTTTAAACAAGAGTAACAAGAGCAGATCCAAACCTACTTCAAGTATGAGCATGCAATAAACCGGCCGACTCAAAGATGCTGCAATAATCAGCCAGGACACCCATCTTCTCCAATCTTGCCTGCACATTCACACAGGCACAGAAAATTTACCAACGTGTAAGGCATGCGCCAGCGACAACACTGGAGCGGTCAACGCCTTGCAGGACCTCACAAGTAAAAACCATGCAAAGTTAAATGCACTTGTATCTTTTGGAGGCCACTCGTACGTGTCGTATGTGTGCACCGTCGGTGGGTACGGTGTCTAGGGTAAGCCCAAGGTTGTCGAACCCACAACCACCCAATGCTACGAACCCCCTCCCTGACGGGTTCTACAAAGCCCTTGAAGGTTCCACGAAGCCCCACGAACCCGGCAACGTTCTGCCAAAGCTACTGGTAGGGCTCTGCTGTCAACCCCGACTGATGTGTACGCGTATCTTTTGGAAGGAAATTATGCACCCTCTGGGGATCTCCTCCCCTTCACGGCCCATTGTCTTCACCAACTCATCTAACTCGCGCATGCTTCTGAAAACAGCATGCTCATTACAGACTTTCTCAGGGCCTGCGGTAGTGTGCACAGAGACAGAAGAGGGTCTCTTCGGAGGGTTCCCTCCCTGTCTTTGCTCAAGCTCCCACATCCCCATTTTACAACTTCTATGGATTACTGATGCAGCCCTTTCCTATCCGTGGAGGCATTCCGGCCCTTTTGAATATCTGTCTTCCTAGAATAGAGTTTTTCTAGCGAGCACTGCGAGCTCCCTCCAGAACCGGGCAGAATGAACTTCGGAGGCCAAGAACTATGTACATACATGTGACCCAAACAAAGCACCACGTCAATTGTGATTGGATTACCTCACGTATTACCTGGAGAAGGCTTAAAGCCTTGGTGTGCCAGCGCACTAGAAAGGATCGATCCTAGAATAGAGTAGTTATGAGAATTGCCGACCCTTGTCAACAAACGGGCATCAGGCTCTCCAAGCACTACCACTACCCCAACTCAACTAAGCTAGGACCAAAAACAAGTCTGCTGTTCACTTGCAAAACGTAAGCTTTCAACTAACATCCCACTCCATAAGCTTATAACTTATCAGGAAGCCCAAAACGCCATACACCACAAAACCTCATACCCTGCACGCCAGACACCCTAAAACCCGACGCGCCCAGCCGAGCGGCGTAAAGATTATCCGCAGCTACGTTCGAGTCGGCCACCGCCAGGATTCGCTCACCCAAGGGACCGAAGATGCTGGCCCAAATCGCCAGGATGGCCTAGCTTTGTCCCATGATGGAATTTCCGAAAGTAAAGATAAGGTAAGCTGCAGCCCCAGCGCGTTACATGCCAAATAGACATGGGGGTTTCATCAGGGTACATAGAAGGGAGCCACGCCAGATCATCATAGGGAACCTCTCGCACAGCCTTTATGAAATGATGCTACATAGCTCGTCCAGGTTATGTCACAGGGTTCTTGTGTTTGAGTATGCTAGCGACCTGAGGATGGGCAGAAGGCTCGGGAGGAAAGAAACAAGGATCAAACAGAGGCTGGGAAGAGAGCGCGCGGGCGCTAGCTGGGGTCAACGCGCCCGCACAACGGCTTTACTGACTTGACGAGTTTGGGCCGAAACTATGTTGTGTGAGTCATCGCGCTTCGTCCAGCTTTTGAGGGTGGGCTAGGTTCCGGGTTGTGATTAATGTGTACAAGTGTCTGCGGTATCCACACTTGAGCAAAAGAAGGCTTAATGCATTAAAGCTAAGAAGGCACATTCTTTCACAGTGATATTGGATTCCAGCACGTCAGTTCAAATCTGCTTAACACAGCCACTCCCAGATAATTCCGGCTCAGCTGCACATGCCACATGCGTCTTGCCCGTGCCGGGCGGACCTGTTGATACTTTGGGATTATGCAGGGGCTGCTACACTGGACCGTTTGATAGTGCTTGGCTGTTACAGGGAAGGCAGGCAGGTTGCACATGTTGTAGAATTCTCTGTCCACGCCAGAGAGGCAACGAAGCAACACGCTCATCCCAAGCAGCAGCCATCTGTATCCACAATAGCAGGGCACCCACTGAATAAACTCGAAGTCACAAGTATACTCGCAAGAAGAACTCTGCAACTCCTGAAAAGCCTCAATGTAAGAAGTTGCATCGCCATTCTCAAGACTCACCAAAGTTAAGGGAAGCGGGCATAGTACGGGCGTGTGTCATATGGGAAACAAAGGGCAAGCAGGGGGCCGATGAGGGCGCTCACCCAACTGTTCATCTCCAAGTTTTCTGGGGTGCGGGCTGTGCGGGGGCGTACGGAGCTTGCACCAGGTTTGACGGTAGGTTCAACTACATGGGGTCAAGGTAGGAGACGCAAAGATTCTGCCATATTCCTCAAATTCCTTTTCACATCATACAAAAAGCGACCTCCAAACCCCATTGGATCACCTTGAATAATGTTTAGATGGCAATGATAACCCCCCAGAACTTGTTTTGCGCTTTTGGTTTACTACAGAGGGGGGGGTGCAATAGTAAATGACGGGGACATGGGTAGGACCAGGTAGTGCGGCTCGTAATACTAGTAGAGCAAGTAGAAGGGAATCCATTAAAATCAGGACGTTTGCGGCCGGAGAATAACATTATTGCCACCCCTTTATTATTGCGATTGGGACTTGGTTATAGATTTTCTGGCTCCGAACTTGTTAGAAAGCAAATTTGATTGTCCGGGAGTTTTCCGGCCCGGCAACGACATGCTATTGTCACCCCCTTTATTAATGCTAACTAAACATGAAGGTAGGAGCAAATTATGTTACCATAATGCGTTATACTATACCATAACATTGCATACCATATTCATGGATCTCTCTCTCTCTCTTTCTTTCTTTCGGGCTTTGGGAAGGCCATGGTGGCCCTCCCGGGCGTCACTGCCCAACCCCTGTAGGGCTGTGCGGCTGAACTACTCCTCGTGTTTCTCAGCGGTAGGAATTTTTGTGGGGTCATAGCTTAGCGGGCCCATAAGAAAAGTGTACCTGCTGAGAAGGCTGCTCTCTCTCTCTCTCTCTCTACGGGAACATATCAGTACAGTATACTATATCTACATGAAAACATAACATGATATGATGAGGCCCATGTGCCTTGGATCAGACTCAGACGCTGCTGCAGCGACTTGGTGACAGACTCGCGCTGTGAGGGGGTCAGGGACTCCACCAAGGGCTGCTGAAGAGCTAATCTCCTTAGATTGAATACACGCAGCATTATGCCTATCTGTAGGTTTATTGGTTTCAGGCTTGATGAATGGAGAGGGTGGAGGCTTTGGGTTCTTCAACAGGGTCCAGAGTGTCAAGCTTTCAGTATTAAGACTACAGATTTTAGGACTCAGGGTGCAGAAAAGGGCTGAAGAGGATTGGGCATGTTCTGTTGGGGGTTATGTGGACCCATGCAAAAGGTTACTGTAGGCAAAGTTCAGGGGTCATGGTGCCATGCAATAAGTACAGGGACAATGGGACAAGCTTTACGGAGGGAGTGGTGCAGTTCTGTGCTGTTTGTTACTGTGATGATGAGAAAATATTCTGCCACGGGCCAGATGATGTCAAACTTCACTACAGTCGTTCTTAGGCTCAAGGACAACAAGGTTCAAAAGCAGCCCAAAAGTCAAAACGACCCAGCCAACCAAAAAACCTTGAGGGATTCTGCCCAAGCGGCTCGAGGTGTTGCAAGGCATGCTCTCGGGTAAGCCCACCTCGCAAATGGCTGCCCCTAAAGGTCCAGCATCTGCGCAATTGGGGATTTCTGAAAATCTAGGGTCTCGTTTTTGGGCCCCTTGTGTTGGGGAATGAGAGGGGGCTGAGTTTATGGTCAACATCTAGTGGATGAGGTACGCAACCTAATGAACAAACACTGGAACGACATCAAAGAAATAACTTCTGGACATGGAGGCCTGTATAGTCGCGTAACTTGATATGCCATGGGACCTCTAGCCGTGATAAATGTCTACCGAAAGCAGCTTCCTCAGAATCAAAATGGGCAGGAAGGGAGGGAACGATGGCAATAGGAACGGCTCACGGAGGTCTACAAAGCGCACTGAAAAAGCCTGTCACATATCACTAATGCTAGGCTATGTAGGCCCAAGGCTTAGGCTACCCTATAACTTTCCTATTCAGTGACTTTCCCCGGCCTCGTAGGGAACAAGCACGCTTCAAAATGAAAGACCGTAGCTCCTCAGCATCCTTACCAAAGGTTCAGAAAAACATAAGGCACAGCGAAGCCGAAAAAAAAGAACTCGCGGACTTTCCTACTTGCCTGCCATGTTCAATAAGAAACTTACAGTTCCCGCAATCGGTGCCCCATCTTCCTGACACCCCTACCACATCCAAGACAACGCAAATGGCCTGAACCCACTTGAAGAACCATATCCCTGCACCTACTTGCCAAGCAGAGATATCTGGACTCAGGCGCCAGTGAGCATACATCTACTCCCCTAATCTGTATATAGAGACACCACACCCCGCCTAGCGCGGTCTCCTCTGCTAGCTGGCGCGCATCATCGGGCTCTGAAAGGATGACTTCCCGGACTTTCTGCGAGAACCTAAGCAAAAATGGCTAGAAGTATTTTGTGAATTGTTTGTAGGAATTTAATGTCAGTTCCACTTGTGACAAAGACGAGGCTTGTGTTCATCCATTCGGGTGGTGGGGGAAGCGGAGCTCACACTTCAGGGTTTGAGGTTCTGTAAGTGTTCTGGGCTCCAGGCTTCGGGCTTCGGGATGAACTTTGGACATCAGGGCTTTGCCGCAGGGGCTGCAGGCAGGACTACGTAAGATCCGCAGTATGCCTGGTCTCGTGATAAATGCGATGTGACCCAATAGGTAGGTATCATCAAGAAAAGCAGAGACAACCGTAATCCTAAGCCCACCCTTACACCCCAGTTCCATGTCTCAAAGCAAAGCCTGAGCGTTCGATTCCTGGATGCTGAAGCACGTTGGCGCAAGTGAGGGTTCTCAAAACTTCATCCAATTCAACATTGAAGAGGATGCTGAATGAAGGAAGCTGGCAACAGGGATTTCACGCCTCCCTGTAGCATCCCCACACAACCTCCTTTAAGATTTCGCCAAGATCTTGCAATACGTGCCTCTAGTTAGCAAGGAATGAGGATGGGTCCTTGTAGTAGTCCTTAAATTCTCCTCAATAATACAGTAGCTTCCAGTTTCGTGCAGTAAGATGTTAGTTTCTATTTTCCTGTTCATTCCTTGATTCTTTGCTACCCAAAGGTCAGAATCTGGGGCACTTCTGGAGTCAGTCCCGTGTGGACTGACTTCACTCAAGCAGGGCCAGGCTACGTGTACGTCGGCTTGCGACCTTCGAAATTTGCGCTCCAGACGGGAAGTTTCACCTGCGTGACTCAAAAGTGTTGAGGTTTAATGTACGTTGGATATTGTGGCCCTTCTGGGAACTCTGATGCGAGAAAGCTCCTTTTTAAGGTCCGCTTTGATCCTCCGCAAGGTTTCCCATGTTTTTCAACTACTTGCGGGTGTGTTATTTCAATTCATCTCTCCGCGTGCCGCGTGTCAAGCGGTCTAGTGGAATGAGCGGTTACGACAAGGGCGGTTTCTACGAAGTATTGTTGCCTTGAAGCTCTCAATATTGACGAGCTTTCTCAATTTCTGTAGCAGGATAGCAGGAATCTGAGTTTACGACAAGTAGTGGATGGAGGCTACATATATAGGCCAGGAGGAGCCTGCTATTTGGGGTGTGCCACTTGGGCTTCTTCTGGTTAGGACGGCAAGTAGAGAATCGGGATTCGGCCTGTGCATTCGAAATGCCTCTGAATCCTTAACAAACAACTCTGAGTCTTAACGCTGCAACATCACGAGCCCAAGGTCCTGACCCATGCGGCCTGGCGTGTCCTAACGCAATTTACGGTCTCAACTTTCGATCCTGAAGTCAAGGCACAGCTACATGGGCAATGTTTCCTGAAAATGACAAGGCGTGCGCGGTCTGGCAAGGATGTGATTCCAGGCTGTTAACCTCTCGACGGCAACAGGGACCCTAGCTGGCTCCATTTCAGCCCATAAAAACGGACACCTCTTAAGGAATCCGGGTCCAGGGCTGAATTATGGCCGAATTGTTCTTCGGACATTTTACAAATCCGGCGACCCACATCTCAGTAAAGGCTCCCACCAAAATTGGCCCATGTTCTATTCACTTGAAGAGGGTTTTCTGTTCACGGGGCTTACAACAACACCACGATGTTTCTCCAACTCGAGGTTCCTGTTATTGCACGACGTACTTCAAAAAGGAAGGACCGCAGTTCTTCGCAAAATCTTGTATCTACTAGATCTATTTTCGAGGATATATGCGCGTTGATCGAAATTCCTTCATCCCAAAAATCTGATAGCTAGCTCGCTCAAAAGCCCGAACCTGTACATTTAGAATCAGAAAGCCGCTGACTTTGCAGAACCCTTCCCTGCATACCTGAGCCCAAAGCATCCACACCTTCACTACAAAGCCTCAAGCCCAAAATCTTTAAGCTTAGACCTGGGCATGCCAAGAGCCAGCACGAAGGCTGGGAAGGCTCCCTTGGTCTGATTGGCAATGAGCATCCCACGGACCTTTGCGTCAACGCTCTAATATGCAGGCCCTAAACATTCAACCCCTCCCCAAACCCCAAGCTACCCGAAATTCTGAACCATATCCCATCGCTACACCCTGAACCCGACCTTCAACGCTACCCTCAACCATCCCAAAACCTGAGCGGGGTTTCTATGAACAGGAGGTCCTGTACTATAGACTCCCCCGACAGACGACAGTCCTGAGTATAAGGATGCCCAGAACATGAATCTTACGTTGATAGAAACAAACTCTAACTTACACCCAACCCCGACCCCGTACAGCTAGCCCCTACGAAACGAACCTACTCCAAACCCTAGCTAACTCCTACAAGATGAACCTACCACAAACCTTCAACCCTAAGGCCAACTCCAATACAGATAACCTCCTCGCAAGGCACCTGGGTGAGAGTCCGCAGCGCAGTCAGCTGGCGGCTCATAGGCGTCTCTAGGGCCTCAGGCTGTAAGGTCTCCGTCTCAAAAAAGGGTGGGGGCTTCATGGTGCCAAACATGAGGGTGCTTGTAGCTGGCAAAGAGCCCAGGAAGCTGCTCCCTGAGGCAAGCTGGAACATGAGAGGGCTTCAAAGTCCTGGGCTGATTTTGCGGGCCACTCAACAAGGATTCCAATAGTTTGGTGTCAGGCAAGAGAACCTGCATTTTATGAAGCACAAACATTGGCAACTCGGCGAAAACGTTTGTCTTGCATCATCTGAGCTCGCACACATAGATAATATCAAGCCCTCGGACGTTCGTGTATATGAGGCTTCAGCCTGTGGCTGAAATCATTTGTTTAAACATGCTGATTTACGCATGACTGCGGCAGCACGACCTGGAGGAATAGCTCCATTGGCATCGCAAGAACTTTACAGTCTTGCTGCCCATTGGTTACTCGAGGTCATGGGAAAGAGTGTAGCCAGCACTGCCAGACTCCACTTTGATCTTAAGGTAAATCAAATGCATCGCGCTATGTTCCAAAGGCGCTGGCTTGCTCTAAGCAGCCCGAAACTTTCGCGTCATGCTTCGAAACACCTTAGACTCTGACCATCCAAACAGGAATCCCATCGCCGAGTCCCATACCAACAGTCCCTCCACTTGGTTACAGCTCAGGCACGAGGAAGTACAAACGAAATTGTCTGCCGATCGTGATGGGCGTTGCCCTTCAAAGCCAGCATGGGATAGGGATGGGAAGGAACAGCAAGATGAGCCTTTCCTATAAGTGTTGGGAACATGGATCCTGGGCTTTGGGCTATCTCCGATCTTGGGCAAGCATTAGGGCCAACAAGTCTTGACTTCTGGTCGTTTCGGGGTTTCCCGGAATTAGGGGTACGTTTTTGGAGGTACCCATAATAAGGACCATAGTTGAGGTCTATGTTGGGGTCCCCCCTATTTTGGGAAACTACCAGGCCATTTAATGCTATGAGTCCGGACTTCCCGAATTCCTCTAGCTTCAAGCCTTCTCAACTCAACAGTCGCAAAGGTACCCAACAGCTGTTCACAGAAATGTAGAAGGCATGCTAGGGAGTGGGGGGTGCTCAGTAACATAGCATCATGGCAAGGGGCCAAAAGAATTAGAAGGCAAGCTTCTAGTAGAGAACGCGGAGGTTCAGGGAAGTTTCAAGGCCTAGGGACAGTAGGATTTAGGATTGGTTCAGAAAATGCATTGGCTCTCTCTTCTTTGGGCCTTCACACACCCCTGAACGGACAGAAATTGCAGCAGCTGGTCTGCTCGTATCACATGCGGTTGTACTTACCTCTTGTTTTCAATTAATGAAGGCATGAAACCGTATAGTAGCCTTTGTATGATCCCCCATAATACAGTACTTTCTATTGTCTTTGCCATTCCTTTTTGAACCCAGACTCTGCTCAACGGTAAGCTGGGATGCCGGCCACA
>CAJNIZ010035435.1:32239-68953 GCA_905231905.1 Symbiodinium pilosum
CTTGTCAGCGTATGCTCTGGGAACACGAAGGGCGTTATGGGCGAGTGCCCGTGGAGCCCGGGCACTTGGCGCAGGTGGAGCCAAACTTCTAGTATACCCCCTTAATAGCCCCTATATAATCCACTATATAACCCCCTTTAAGGAGTTTCGACCTTAAACCCTCAACCCTTAAGCCTAAATAACCCACCCCTTAAAGCAGTTTAGACCAGAGCTCAAATGGCCGGAGGAGCCTCGCTGGGCACCAGAAGAACCAGGTCTGCTGGTTTCAGCCCTCGGTGGCCCTGCCCACCCAGACCCCCTAAAGCATCCCAAAAATGGAGCCCCCTAATAATCCCCTACTTTCCCCAATGTAGTCATGGGTTCATATTGGGCCGGGGGGGGGCTCATTTTTTTTGGATCCTTTAAGGAGTCTGGGCAAAGCTTACTGGTTGTTAGAGAGGCAAGGCGCAACGGCGAATCAGCAAGTAAACAGGCATGTAAAATAAGTAGCCACAAGTCATGAACAACTGCTTCTATTGTGGCTCAGTATACCCTCGGCGCATTCCCACCTAGGCCCTGCAAGGAGAGCCCAGGACCCAGAATTGTTGAGGAGCTTGGGGCCTCTGGACCCTTCAGAGGCGTTGGCCGTTCAATGCTTCGGGGTCTCAGCGCGTGGGAATGAACAGTTTGCAGGGTCGGTCATTTGGCGCAGCTGACAGGAGATGTCTAGGTGAGGTCTTGATCTCAGGCATGTCCTCCGCAAACCTAGTAGGCTGACAACCGGTATGACCTCAAATGAATACAACCTATGCGCCTGAACAAGACACAGAAAGATCTTGCCTCCACCAAGCCTGCAATGTCGGCGCCTGGTGGTGAAGTGAGATCCACACGGCTGGCCTGCCCGGCTTGGGCTTTGGGGTTGAGGGACGAGGGGTTGTGCCCACGAAGAGGTGGAGCAGGGAACGATGAACATTCCTGGCTGCTGGCTTGTCTTCAGCTTGGCGTGCGGCTCTGATTGAACACTCCCTCCTCGCTTCGGGAAATTATTGAGCAACATGGATGTGACAGTTCTTCAAGATGTTGGATCATCAACCAATCCCATCATACGCGACAGTAAAGTTATCGAGCAAGCGTCCCAACAGAAATGCCCTGCCGCCAAGGATTTGGGGTTGGTCCACGCATACCCGTCTCTCTTGCTGTACGCACCCAATCCCAAGCCGTAATATGTATGTCCGGTCCTTATCGAACTTCCAGAAATTAGTGAAGCTTATACTACTAGTACAGGACGTGGGAACCATACAGCACTTGGCCCCTTCCGAATTTGAAGCCGCAGGTATCTGACAACCACTGAATTCTCGCTTGTAATCCTGACGATATCGCTGAGTGCAGGTACTATATTAGGCACTTCATATGATGCCAGCGCAATGGCATGCGTGACTTCAAGACTCGACTCTGCCTCCTGATAATGGACCTCCACGACCGGGACGCCACATTGGGCTTCTGGTTCAAGCTCGTACTGCTGAATGCCATGCATCAGCCTCAGTTGATAGGGGAAGCTTAGGGCTTGAAGTGTGTAGGAGAGCTTGACAGGTCTCAAGTCTAACCCTGAACCCTCAAGTCTAAACCCTAAACCCTAAAGTCGAGTATAAGTTGCCTTGCATGGTCATTCAGCAAGTAACGTTCCGTGGCGCTCCAGGGCCAGCAGATGTCTGAAGCGCCGAAAATAATCCTGCAGCCCAGGACGGGAGACTTAGTATCTACTAGGATTTAGGGTTTAGGGTAATATTGGGGTTATATAGGGGTTATGCAGGGATAATGGAAAAGAAAATGGGAACTACTATTTAGGGTTTGGGGAGTGTAGGGTTTAGTTATTTAGGGTTTAGGTTGCCCCCTAACCCCAATGCTAATATACTGAATTACGTGGAAGATATGTCTGGCGGATTGCGCTAGTCGTGTTGGGTCTCCGTGGTTCTGTAGTGGAGTGGCCATAACTTGGGAGGGCCATTGACGAGCACCGTGTTTTGAGACATAACCATAACTGCACTTGTTAAAATCATCGTGGATGGATGAAGCATGGCGACAGGCATGTCCGACATATATACATGTGTATATATATATGTATACACATATATACAGATGGGTATTTGTGAATTTTGAACAGAAAATAGGTTCTGATTCCTGACAGTAATCTGCAGCTACAAGCTGGATGGACAGGACAGGGGAAAATTCCTGTATCTAGACCTAGTTCAGGTTTGGGTGATGGCAGTAGAACTGCATCCGCACTAAGCTAAACCCTGAACCCAGCAATGCCCTAAGCCCGGAAAACTTAAACTCTAAACCTTTCAACCCTAAACCCTGCGGGCAGCCATACAGGCTGCTACGGATCCTTCTCGAGCGATCCGGGAAAGGAGTCTGCAAGCGAAGCACCTTGAACTGCTGCTCTGCTCTTCAGGCTACGCAACAGACTGGTGACTGAAACAAAGCCCCGAAAAGATTACGGTACAGTCTTCGTTTCAAAGAAACTGTATGTAGCTCCATCTCTACTTTTTGGGATGGCAGAACTTTGCTTCAAGCTCAATATGTATAGCCCTCCAATGCAAAAGAGGCTGGTCCTACACATGATTGTGGGTGTACAGGTGCTGTAGATCAAAAGGACTTCCAAGCAGATGCGCAGTATTGAAGTAGCCAGATTTGCGGCCTATCTGCGTTTTAAGAAACAGTAACGCCTGAGCTCTTCAAGTTAAGCATCGCACACATCCTGAAACCCATAGTAACCCCCAGGACCTAGATTTTACACGCAACGTCAAAAATCGCATAAACGAGTCTCTCAAAATAATGAGCACTCTTCAGAATGTCCTTTTCGAAGCCCTACTTGGAAGGTCAATGGGACTTAGAGATTGAGTAGGTTCATAGTTGGGATCACTGGGGTTGCTATACGGCTTACACGGGTCATAAGTTATAAGCATACTTTCCACGTCCCCATGCCCCTCAAATTAAACCCTAAACCCTAGACGCAAAACTCCTCTAAAAAACCCTAAACCTTAAACGCCCTAGACTCTAAACCCTAAACCCGCCCCCCTGATGAGCCTCCCAGCTGGCGGAGGGCCGGGGAAGCCATGAAGTAGTGGCGCACTGAAAAGCTGGCCTTCCAAGCTGCCAAGCAATCTTGGGTCTGTATAGGGGAAATATGGGATCTGTATAAGGTTTAGGGATGTTACCCCCGAAAGAAAATGGAAAATCACAGGGAGGAGAAAATGAACAACTAAATGGAAACGGGGATTACATAAGGGCCGTGGGGCTAATTAGAGGAGCAATGCGATCATGGTCTCTATAGGCGGAATATAACTACTTCAGGAAGAGCTTGAGGCTTCCCAACCGGTCCCAACCGGCTTCACCAGCCTGAGCATTTGTGCAAGCGTGCGAACACTGCTAGAGCTGGCCGTGCAGCGGAAGCGGGAGGAGTGTTTCCGAATACCAGCATCATACTGTATACCATGACTCCACTAAGCAAGCACAGGACAAAGCTCCTCATCCAAGAGGGACTCCCACAGGTCCACTGGCATTCCGGACTCTTGGACCAATCCTCAGCATCGAGTGGTTCTACGGTTAAGCTTCTGGAGGGGCAGGTGTGTTTGCTTGGCAAATAGACCGCAAGATGCAACACATCTTGGGGCAATGTGCATGCATGCACGAGTGCATACATGCACCAAACTATAATCCCTACATAACCCGTATACGAACATATCTATCTGTATGCGTATATATGGCTGTGAATCAAAACCCTGTTCTGTCGCGGCCCCCCCCCCTCTGTTACGTACCCCTTTGTTGCGGCCTGTTGTTACATACCTTTGACGCGAATGCTTGGCGAATGTATGCCCTACAAGAACCTTGTCGCAAAGGTGCTTGCCGCAAGCCAGGAGATTTTGTTACCAACCTGTCGCGAAATGGCCGCCCAAGCCTGTTACAAACCACGTGGTTTTGATTCACAGATATACATATATATATATATATCTGCCGTGATGAATCCCCTTTATGAACCCTACATGGTCCCAATGTCCCCTTAAAACCGCTATCTATAGCCAACGGAGGCGCGAAGAGCGCTTCCTAGGAGCTCGTGCATCGATGCAACATCCCCTGTGCCGCGCTGAGGGGTTGGGGACCCCTTTGAGGGGGATATAGGACTATAAAGGGGATAGATAAGGGAGATTTACCAGAGTTGAGTTATAGGGATTATAAAGCAAACTATCACGGTGGCAGTATTCATCAGGATCCCTGAAAGTGTGTTCTTGCACTTGCACAAAGGCACCCAGAACTCGCATCCTTCATCGAAGCGACAAAAGGGGCTGCTGCTGCTTGATGCCCAGAATAAGCACCCAACATAAGAGTGCCGCAAGGCCACATACCAACTACACAAGTTCAGGAGTCGAAAAAAGGGTGCGTCAGCTTGTTGCATCTGCTGCTGCGTGGACCTCTAACATGCCTACCTGCAGCATCCGTCAGGTTACTGTAGCCCATCTATGCAGCCCACTGCCCAAGCAGGATTCTTGCCCAGGCGCCTTCGCCAAGGACAGCTCGGAACACATGTGGCAGGAAGAATGACCTTGAGTCTGACTTGCACGTGGCAGTTTCTCGTTACATCTACGGCTGGCAAGGGAAGGCAAATTTTCATCAAACCCTTGCAGTAGGAAGCCCTGAACCTCAACTTAGGAGAGCTGCAGGTCAACATATAGGGGTTATATTAGGGTTATATCAGGGTTATGTAGGGGTTATATTAGGGTTATATAAGGGTCATATTAGGGTTATATAGGGGATATTTTTGTGTTTTATTAGGGTTATATAGGGGTTATATTCGGGTTTTATTAGGGTAATTGGCCAACAACTTTAGCAAGGCCAGCGGCCAGGATGCAGGGTCTGCCTGCTCCAGGAGAGCCATCGCCTTGATATGTGCATCCTGCGGATGTGAGGGGCTGTAAGGAGCATATCGGGCTTACATATGCTTATGCTTACATGAGCCATTGTCTAAACTCCTGGTATCCCCCTTAATAAGCGCTATGGTAGTCCCTATATAATCCCCTATATAACCCCTTTGAGGAGTTTAAACTATGGCTCCTCACATGGGGATTATACTAGCTGGCCGATCGATGGTGGTCCCAAGCCTGAAGTGGGGCCACTTTAGGGTGTCTTCTACATTACACCACGATTTTGGCAGGTTTGGGTGAAGTCGTTCTTGAACTGCGTGGCGCTGGGAGGTGAGACCTCTCCTGGAAACTTCCACATCTGCGGAGCAACTTAGGGTGTTGGGCTTAGGGTTTAGGATATAGTAAGCCTTAAGTAGATAGAATATCTCTTTAGGTATATTATAATAAGATCCCCATATACCCCATATTCGATCTACTTAAGCGGGACTACAAGCTTATTTGGGGAGAGATTGGGAGACCTTCATTTAAAGGAACACGATATGTCTCCACGAAGCTGTCCTTGATGCGTTGCTCCTTCAAAGCCTGTTGGATGTCATCCATGGCTTCCTGCTGCTCAGCCGGGATGTCCAGCATGTGGCCTCGAGGGGCTTCCCAAAGTGACAGGTTACTGCTTAAAGGGGGCCTCAATCTCAAGGGATAGCCTCCGCTGCTCACCTGGGAGTGTGGCAACGCGCGAGGATTCTGTGTTGTAAGCAGTACTGGTAGCCTGAAAGTCTTCGAGCAGATTTATCCAGACTCACATATGCACATGTTTTAAAGTTCAGCTCCCCAAATATACCAGAAGATGTGCCCCTGTATTCGATGCATCAAGAATCCCTTAAATTCCGTTAGCTAAGCCCTGACTTAAACCTTGATTGCTATAGCAGTTTCCACGTCCTTTCCATTCCCTGATATGCAGTCGCAGTGACCTTGACTGATAAGCATCTTCTGGTTGGCCATTGCCTGGAAATCCGAGAGGCACTGGGATTTCACAGGCCCACGCGAAGATGATGCTCTGCTTTTTTGCAAGAATGCTCTTTTTTCGTGTTGCGCGACGTAGGCTGCATGGTGCAGCCGTCCGTGCTAAAATGAGTACCACAAATGCAGAACGTAGAAGCAAAAAGCGCATGCTGCATATACATATATGTGTATATGTATGTGTAGATCCATGTGCACCAGTATTCTACTTTTGGGAGGTGCTAGCTCGAACCTTGAACCTATTTTTCCAAGGTGGCCTGCAGAGTGGAGACTGCAGCAGTTTAAAACTTACTTGGTGGGTCTGTATGCTTCCAAAGATTGTTGCAGGTAACCACTTGGTAGTTTCCTAAATAAGGGGACCTCAATCTAGACCCCCAAATCTCATAATCCTCATTATTGAGACCCACCGAAAGGTAGCCCCATTTTGGGAAACCCCCAAATGCCCCCAAATATAGGTCCCAACCTTCATAAGTTGCCACATCTGCACCTTTCATCAATCTGAAACCTGATGGGAGCCTTGGCACGCATCAAAGGTTTTCAACTATCCCCGCTAGATCCTTCATCTCTATCAGAGCCCCTGCACCATCCTCGCCCCACTCCTCGAAAGCGTAGTACGACGTCGCAAATGAAAAGCCCCCAAATCCCTCTTCTCATCCCCAACATTCCCCACACAATCTCCATAATGCCCTACACCTTGAATCCTCAAACCCAAACCCACAGAATCTCAAACCCCCCTGGCCTTAGCAGCAATCTTGGAGCGATCTACGCCTCGAACCTCCACAGTTTGCATCTGGGACTTGTCGTAGTCCTGAGTAGAGAGCGTGCAAGATTAGGGTTTAAGGCTTAAGCAGGATTGAGGGCTGCTGCTAGGCTTTGGATTGGTGTCTTCAAGCTTCAAAGCCTGAGGGTACCAGAACAGCTTTTGCCTGGGGATCTCAGTATTGCTGGCTGAATTGCACCATCTGCGAAGCCTGAAAACGTCATTTTCTAGAACTGCAAACACCGTTTGGGCTGACGTCTTGATTCACATTTTGCCCCAGAGACAGGCCATCAATGGGAAAGTATTCCACCCGTGCAAAAAACGCTCAGGTCCAAACATACCAGACGTCCTTTGCGGACTTCCCCCCTTGCAACGGTTCTCGCTTGCATAACTGGCATGTCCCGTCGCAAGCCCGCCTTCCTCGGAAAGCATTACAGCTAAATTTGCTACCTCAGTAACAAGCCACACCATACTGGAGACGATAGGCTTGAAATCGTCAAGCTCTGCTGTAAGGATACGGCACTTACTGAAAGGCTCCCAGGCTTCCGAAGGCTCCAAAGCAAGCATAGTGTAAACTTAGGACCGAGGGGCGTAGAAGCTCCAAGTCAGTGTGCATTCCTCCAGCTGTGATGATGTTTCGCTTCTTTGTAAGGGCGTCAGGGGAAGGATTCTGCCACATGCTGCCAGTGCTCCGATGAATGCTAGTGCAAAAATATGAGAAACACGCTCGCTCAGCATGAACCCTACAGAGTCCTCTGGGCAGGATTACATGTTCTCACTTGCGCCGGAAACCCTCAGCTAAATGAAGCCATGATCTGTAAGGGCCCCAATGGCCCAACAGTAGGATCCTTCATGATCCCAAGTAGTATCGTAGTTAAAGGACGGAATTAGCTGATAGAGGCCTTCACTATTAGCCTCTTCCACCATGGATAGTAATCCCAGGAAGTGCAAAAACGTGGAGGCCTGGGTAAGTGTTTAAAGTGTTACTACCTTGGAAATCATCTCTGTATAGCCCTTATGTTACTATGTCGGAGTATGCTCCAGCGTTCAAGCCTCTATACAGTTCACGAATATTATGTCCCCTCCAAACAACATAGCTTTTACCAGACGGACCTGCGGAAGGATCATTGAGTTCGATTGACCCACAACTAGACTTGCAAGAAGTACACGGTCTGATCCACTTGCCCCCTGCAATGTCTCTGGTACAGGAAAGCAAGAGCACCAGTTCAGGACGCCGCAACATCAAAGCAAGCGCAAGCAAGCTTCGTCTTCAGAAGACAGCACGACGAGACTCTTTTTGCCCCAAACCGTGAAATGGCAGTCGCCATTTCATGCTGGATTTCTTTGTCCATTTGATTCTCCGTTATTTGGCCCTATAGTAAGTATCCCTACACACCAAATGAATGCCTGTAGCGTGCACAAAGCTTTCGGCAGCATCACTCTCAGCCCGAGGCGACGTCTCCGGACGGCTGAGTGTGGAAATCCCAAGCAGCCTGGTGTGAGGTTGCCCAAACTGCGGTCCCGTCACGGGTACACAAACTAGGGCGGGCGGGATTATAATGGGTATACAAAAAGGGACCACATTTTTCACAACCTACCGGGTCGGAACATGCTAGAATTATAATGTGTTTGGCTTGTGTGAAGAAGTCCTCAAGAAAATCATCCGGACCCTTTCTCTTGTATGCCACCCAATATCCACACTACACCGTCTTAGGCTTAACTTTTTTATGCTGCCCCATCATCCCAAACACTGGAATCCCTCCAAACAGAGCAGAGGTATCTTGGGGGACAAGCTACATGACTTGATCTTAATGTCCTTGCCACTGCTCCGTGGAGCCGCACTGCTGGCAGCAAGATGAAGTCACTCTTAGTCTCTCAGTCCCCTATATCCCTAAACTCTACGCCCCAAACCTTTTTAACCCAGGACTGGGGCTCTGGCCTGACTGCATCTTGCTGTTGCGAGCAACTATGCTAAACCAAAAACCCCCGAGCCTTGATGTTCAACTTCTGAATGATAGAGTTGTGCATGGCATTGATCTCGCCAAATCGAGCTCTGTTGTTAGATCGGCCCTGAGGACTTCTTGCGCGGCGAAGTTTTGGATGCACAAACTCTTGGATCAAAGGGACTACGTGAATGAGGTTTGGGAGATTTCTGACAAGGATTGAAGGGAGCATGGGGGCACACGTGAAGTATGCGCTTACAGGTATCCTCATGGGGATTTTTCATGGGGAGTATCTATGGCATGAGTTCCTAAATGTGATACAAGTATAGAGTATTGCAAGGATTGTCGCCGTTGCAGCGATCGCGTCTTGTTACTGCTGCTGCTTTGCTGCTGCTGCTGCTGCTGCACTTCAACCGGTGGGCAAGAGCGAACAGAATGTTTCTCATTGAGCGGCATGTCAGCGTGATTTTCAAGACAGTTGATGGCTCTTTGCTCGCTGCCTGGTCTTCCACTTCAAGCTCCTTTCTCACTGCGAACTAACTGGCCGACGGACCCAGGGAGACCAAGATCGAAACCAGGTGAGGCAACCCCCCTCCTCAAGTCCCTATTGCCTCGGAGCCGGCGATGTTGCTTATTTCTTACAAATGTTTCAGCAATGGGACTACTTCCTTAAATGCCACATATTCAGCTCCGGCATTCCTCAGTCACGCATAAAGCCACCCCAATATAGCCCCAATACAACCCAGAATAATCCCAGTTTCCGTTTCATGTTCCATTTTCTTTTCCATTTAATTCTCCATTATTGGAGTCCCCAATACCCATATACTATAGTACAGATTCCTAGCCCTGCCTGGGGCGGCGCAGCAGCATTCACCTGTGATGATGTTTTTGCCTGCAGGTAGATCTCCTGTGATCCGGTTTTGCAGCTTGAGACTGTGAACTCTGGGGTGGTGACTTGACAACCCTCCTTTTTGTCCTGAAGTCCTTGCAATTCCCCCACTCGTGAAGGAGCGCAAGCAATGACAATGATGTCGGCTGCTTCAGTCTGCAAAACCACTAACCATTTTTCAGCAGAATTTGGTATCTGCGGTCTGAGATTTTGCTGATCCCG
This sequence comes from Symbiodinium pilosum, assembly GCA_905231905.1. Classification (NCBI taxonomy): domain Eukaryota; class Dinophyceae; order Suessiales; family Symbiodiniaceae; genus Symbiodinium; species Symbiodinium pilosum. The sequence goes on from CAJNIZ010035435.1 coordinate 41,969, forward strand.
CCCTGGCAGTCCTCCAAGTTGCCAGGGAGTCTTTCGTACAGTGCTGCGAAAGCCTTCCGCCGAGATTCTGCCGCTGCTCGTGCTGAACCAGTAGCCACAAACTCGCCCTTGGAGAAGCTAGGAGCTAGGTTTTCTCATGTTTGTTCTAGGGGCAGTTTCATAGCAGTCTGACACACAATGATATGGAAATGCAGAACCTAGCAAGACTACCTGGATCAAGCATCGCATTTTCGGTACCGATGCCCCAAAACAGCACGATACTGAAACTCTCGAACTGTGGAGCACGCAACCGATCCCAGCTTGACGCATATAAAGCTCATGTGCAACCAACAATGATCTGTCCAAGGGCATACGGAAGACCCATGTATCCATACACGTGCAGCATGGACTTTTGCTCTCATAATGCAGGCTCATTTGTTCCGCACGGCCTCAATCTGCGGACAGCTCCAGGTACAGGTGTGGCTTTTCTCGCGCTGGTTGCCGCTCTCGTCGGGCTCATCCTTTCAGAGAAGGTAAAAAAAAGAAAGTGGCAGAAGCTCCGAGAAAGCAGCAAACCCGAAATTGTTCACTGTCGTTCTTGCTTTCATAGCCATTCCGATGGCAGCCGAGCCTAAAATTGTGAAGCCCGTCGCCCTCGAAAGCTTGATGCTGAACCCTAAGCCCACTGTCTTGAGTCCTCGCATACCCTAACAGCGGGGTGGCAAACATTATCCTTAACCGCAGCAGTCACCTTACACAGCCACCTCTCAACCCTGGAGCTTGCCTTGACTTCCAGGGTGGCATCCAAGTCTTCAGTGATAGAGGCAATTGCCTGGGCTGGCGCTCAACAACTCCAAGAACCCTAAGACATAAAACGCTTTGAGGTTTCGGATATACTGTCCAGGATTTGGGGAAGGAGCTTGAAATGAGGGTCCCGCCAGAGGCTGAGTAGACAAAGGGTATGCAGAAGAGCCGCCCATTGTGCAACTGCTCCATTCTGGCGCGGATCCAAGATTGCTGCCTGCAAGTGATGCTGTCTCTGCTTGTTATGGGGTTGAGGGGCTCGGGCCAGCACGTGAACGAGTCAGGAGCAATTTGCCTGCAAGGCACCGCAACTCCAATTGAACCCTGGCCTTTATAGGGGGAGGACTAGATGCAATCTAGGCCTACGCGCATTCCGGCTCGAAATCTCAAAGCCCCAGAGCTCCCAACCCCCAAAACTAGGCAACCAACAAAGCATAGTCCTACGTTTTCAACATCGCCTTCCATCTCACACACCTTCTCAGCACCCCCTGCCTCTTCATCCACCAGGTATCGCAAGACTTGCCTCGCCGCCTCGTTCTTGGCCCCACGCTTGCTCCGGTGTTTGCCCTCGCCTAAACCAGGCTCTGGTACTCTCAAGAACTCTGCGAAGGTTTAGGGTTTAAGGGCTTGGAGGCTGGGGACTCCGACTAGCAAAGGCTTCCTCATCAGGAGTATGAAAAGGGGGCCCGCGTACACGTCGTATTAACCTGCTTCAAAAAATTCCTGGGGCATTTTGCCCATCCTCTTGTACGGAGCTATGTTCGTGACTCAGGAGCTAATCCCTGGCCCCTGCAGCTCTAACAGGTCCCACTTTTTGTTGAAGGCATATAGCTATGCATGGGGTGTAGCAGGCCTATATATGCAATAACGTTCGATAGTTCTCCTGAGGATCTCCACCAAATCAAGGCCCCAGAGAAGGAGCTGTGTGTTGAAAAAATCCCAAGGCATTCCCAGTTGCAAGTATACTCCTTGTCGCTCCAACTCCACCTCAAATCCAAGGCTTTGGCAATGCTTTGGCCCTCGTGAAGTGCTTGCCCACTTAAAATGCAGAGAACTGAAGAGCCGGGAAAACCAGGGCCCGTTCGCTAGCTCTCGTTTACTGGAGGAGACTATTGGGTTGCCTGGCTACATATGAGCTATAGTCTAGACTCCTGATATCCCCCTTAATAGCCCTAACATTCCCCTGTACAACCCCCTTAATGAATTTAGACATAGCTTATATCCGCAGAGGGCTACCTTGCTACTGCAGCCTCCCAGACACTGAAATTGCTGTAGCCGGAGGCTGGCTGGGGCGTGAAACTGGTTACTAACCAGGAAAACTACAAGATCTCAGGCTTATCCAACTTGACAGGCCACTCGTGAAGAAGCCAAGCGAAACCCAACAGCATGCTTGCTGAGTTCCTCAAACAGGACTGAACAAATTACATAGCTCAAAGTTCACTTATCTCCACAACTCCAACCGCAAACGCTATGGATTCAAAGATCCGGTTGCAAGCTTCATATTTATGATGGTTGATGGACCCGTCTGAAACAGAACGTCAATTTTACTAACTTCCGGGAGCCCAATGAACCGCTGTCCAAGCGGCTTCAGCGCGTGAGTGAAGTTGGAGGTTTCTTCCTGGGCTCATGTTCGAGAGGTTTGGGGTTGGACCCTAGAGCACAGAGTACCCCTCTATCAAAACAATGTTGATTTTACTTTTGTTGCATCCCACCTTCCATCCTTGGCTGTTTATGGATTTCTGGGTTGAGACGTGTGGGCTGAAAGCATCATCTTGTGCTGCACCCCTGCCAAGATTGCCAAGCAAGGCCCTGCAACTTTTATGGATCGAGAGGCGCAGCGGCCCGCCTGTTGCTCTATTCCTTGGCTGTGTCCAGAAGTCAACTGGCAACTTGTATAAATCAGGGGCCGAGTGGAGATGATAGTACGCCATAATCCTTTCTGTAGTGACAACACTCGTTGAAACTCCCAAGAGGACAGCCATAGTCTAACCATAGCTGACGGCTTTGGCGTAAGAGGCGCAAATCTGTTTCCTCACGCCAGTTTTCTTATAGAGGTTGGGCTCAGAACCTTTGTGGAAGGATTTTCAGGGAAGGAAAATCTTTGGACATTTTACTCGCTCACAACTATGAATGAGAATGTGACAGAAAACGCCGCTCCGTGCCCACAAAGCGGAAAAGTTGTTGAGACTGCTCTGGGCTCTAGGTTTCAGTTGATGCTGCACCAAAGTGAGGCAGGGCAAAACGTTGTCGGCCTCCTTCACCAAAGTCGCTATAGAGACCTTGCAGGGTGTACATGTTACAGGATAGGATTCGTTTTGCCGTTGCAGCGAGGTGTGAAACAAAGCCATTCAGTTGTGACTTCGGACCGCACATTCTTACATCTGCAAGCTTGAAGTAAGCAATGAGGCATAGCGTTGAACGGTCATAGCCGCTAGCCGATTTCGTACGATGATTGCCGCTCGAACAGAAAACAGCAACCCTCTTTCCGTTTCGCTTCCCGTGCTGCCCGCACAGACGACAGCTCTGCTTAGAAGTTCGGCGCACCTCTCTCACCTGAGTCATTCTCCATATTCACCTCGCATTAACCCCAATTCTGCCAATGTACCTGCCTATGTCCGATTCACACGTTCAGTAAAGGATGCCCCCCAATCGAGTGGAAGTAAGTAAGTACCCATAGACACAAGGAATTCGCACCATACCACAACCATAAACCTACAAGACAAAACATATTTTGTGCCAGATACTTGAACTGCGTGACCCTAGCTGCAATGCCAGAATCCCAAAGGTTTCGGGTACTAAGGGCCTTGCAAGATTTGCGACATCCACCCCAGGACCCTCAACCCTAAACCATACGCGTAAGTTCTTTGCCCCTTGTGATAAAGTCAACGCGAGGTGAAGCCTGGAAGCGCTTTCCTCTGAAGCAGTCCCCATGTCTCCTGGAATAGTAGGGTTGTCGGGATCTACAGGGATAAACAGGGACAAGCAGGGCCCCTAATGCAGGGGTACAAATAAATGGACATGTTATATGTGTGTATGATATCTTCTCATAACATATGCACACAGGGATATATAGGAAGAGATACGGTTCAGGCTTCAGTCTCACAAAGCCGAGGGCCTTCTTGGTCTTTCAGGCTGTACATGGGGTTCAGACGTGGCTAGAGGAGATGCATGTTCACACACACAAGAGTTATCTTAATTGCCAAACTTCTGCATTTCGCGTTGATGTTAGGGCGCTTCCCAGAAGCATGAGGTTTCCATGGCAAAGATGATTTTGAATTCAATATGTAGGGAACCATAGAGGGGCCCGTCAAAATTCTGAAAGCACATCGTCAAAATTACTTCTCTACATTTCTCTCAATTTTCTTCACTCTCATTCAGCTTTGAAAAATATCTTGGCCTGATCTTACTTGCGCAAGCTCGAAATGTAGTCACACCCCATAATTGTGTTGAAGCCCCCCCCCCCTGATAGCAACAATTCCTAATGTAGTACTTGAAGTTAGGGCGGAGTTTTTGATCAGAAGCTCCCGTCAAACTGAGGGCAAATCTAGAGGTGGTAACAGGCAGTGGGGGCGAGGAGATGCGAGGAGAGAAGTTCTGCGAACTGCGACGGTCAGTGGGTACCCGAAAGCCATCACAGAATTCTACGAAATTGTCTGGCCTTAGGTACGATTCTGTGAGCATAGCTGTAACAGAGACATCATGTGGGGCAAAGATTGATTGAAGGAGAGAGTAAACAAAACGCAATGAAACAATATGCCGGTCATCATCACCAGGATGTGAAGAATCAATGCCGCGGCCTGTAACCAAGGTGTGTAACAAATGCCGCCACAAGCACCACCAGTAGTCAGTAGTATTGGAATTAAAAAGAAGAATAAACATGACAAGTGAAAGATAAAGCATACTTATTCTGTCTGAAGCACAGGGGATGGCAAAGCTTACAAACCAGGGTTTGCCTCCGGCCGCCTGAGTATAGGAAGTTTGGTCCCAGTGCTCGAAATGCAAGTGCGCAGTGCACCCAAAATCGCCTGATTAAACTCCAAAAAGCCGAGTGCGGAAATCCTCCGACCCTAGCCTCCACCAAAAAGTTAAGGTTTACTGAAAGTTTGCTAGCCACGTCAGCAAGATCCTAGACTTCCAAAAGGACACACAAAGTCCCAATCCCTGAGGCCAAAGCAGATGTGAGGCTCGGAAGCCCTGGAGACGTCGAAGCATCTCGGACTCTGGTAGTAAGCAAGTGAAGTACTACAAGATATAGTGACATTAGTACTAATCCTAGTAGTAGTAATAATAATAGCAGTAATTTAAACCAAGCGAAATAGTGGCAAGAGGTTTATGTTTCAACCCATTGCGAAAACATGAAGATATCATGTGCTGTGAGGTCTTGAAGGGTGGGGTGATGGCATATTGCATTTTATGAGGCCATGTGTGCGCAAAGCTGATGTGGTGAGCCAATGCGGCATGCAAGAAATGCTGTTCAAATGCACCACGCAATCTTTTGGGAACTGCCACAACCCAACTGGATATCAATTAGCAGAGTCTCACTACAGCAACCCCCGCTCAGCGGCACGATGTGGGGGCGCAGCGGGTCCGTGATCCACTCCAATTGACGCCAGTACCACTCGGATGAAAAGCACAAATTAGAGCTGATTAGCCCCTCCCCCTTTCTAAGTAATGCCCTGCCCCGCAAAGCAAGAGGCTGAGAGCTTGTAGAAGCCGTGACACCATGCCCAGAAGATGTATGACAGACAACTCACACCACAGCGCCACACCCTACCCCCCCGCCGCAGGCATGCAAGATTGAGTGTGGAACAATGCTCTGGGCATGCTAATTTTGAAGCCACAGCACGCCTTTTTAAGCGATCGCTGCGCGGACACCTACAACTCCCCATTCAGTTTTCCTGCCCACCAAAAAAATCTCATGACCTTGAAGACCCCCATATCCAAGCCGAAACGTGAAGTGGCATGGTGGCATGTCTGAGAATTCAAACAGTCCTATACCAACCCGAAAAAATGAAACTCAGAGAAACTTGTCAGACCGTTCCAGCAGTCAGGAAAGATATGGAACACCGCAGGCTCCACGATAGCCTTCCAGAAGCGACCTCCGAACCTTGCCGCGACGTGGCTTACGCTTTCGTGGGCTGTCTCTTGGGTGTCTTTCTGGTTTTCTAGGGATGTGTACTGTATAGAGGGCAAGAAACTCAAAGATGTAAGTATTCGGAGCACTTCTCTACATTGTAAGTCGTCGCTTTCGGCGCCTCCTGTTGTTTTTGCAGATGCCATATAAACATGTTCAGGACAAACAGCATCACACGCTTAAGTGTGCTATTGAGAAACTGATCTCTTTGATTTTTTGGGGGAAATTGCTACTGGAGATCCGTAGCGTGTGGTAGAGGGCAGATTCCGATACGGTCTTGATACGTCGCTGTCCGCTAGGTCAGTATGTGGGACGTGTGGGCTGCTGCATCTTGAAACAAATCTGCCAGGGAATCTGCAAGGGAAGCTGGATGTAGCCAGTGGTCGTTAAAGACTTGCAAGGCAGCCCCGTTTGCTGTTGTAGTAAACCCTAAACCCCCAGCCCTAAGCCCTAAATGGTAGTTCCATTTTCTTTTCCATTATCCCTTTATAAACCCTATGTACCCCCCAATTTAACCAGTGCTGTTCCCAAGCATGCTCTTGGGCCAGCTTATGGTCCCGCGCAACTTCGAGACCAGAGCAGATAGCAGAGAGGCTTCTCATGGTCCCTGTGTGACTCTTACTCTGGCCAAAATCGCCAACCCTACACACTCCCGAAGAGCAGTGTCTGGCCTCATGCAGCAGCTGCGGTACAGCTGCATGACCCAGGCCACTTCCTCCGCATGCTTGGACGACGTCGCAGCGCGCCATGAAGTCAATTGCCATGCGCAGATCACCTTAGGAATTCCGTCTCATGTTTAGCCCTGGAGCAGAATCATCCGAGGGGCCCGCAAAATCCCCAGGCTGCCGTCGTTCCCGGCTCTTGGGCCCCTGCCCCTCACAAATGCAAACAACACGCAAACATAATGAAAATTGACTTTCAGCCTCTGTAGCATATCTTTCACGTTGTAGATATTTCATGGTTAACCGAATTTCACTTAGGCCACTGTACCCTAAACCCTAAAACAGAGTATTGGGAAAAGGTGTCTGAGGACTCCTGGAGAGGCCTGCCTAGCCGAGGCACGCATTTGCTGCAAGACCTGCATCAGAAAAACAAACTCAGCGGCTTAGGAGTTTAGCCTGGCAGGGTTTTGGGGCTGTAGAGCTTAGCCTTAGAGTTTGGGCTTGAGGGTTCTGGCCACGTGCGACTGAACTAGCTTAGTCTCTTAGTATTTATGGAGCCCTTCTCAGGTCCCGTGTTTTCCTTTTGCAAGTAAGAGCTTCCCCTGATTTGTGGAGGATTGTGCGAAGGATCCTAATGCATATTCAGGAACCCTTAGGAAGCCGTCAAATGATGAGTACAATCACACCAAGTCGAAGCTTGCTCAGTAGGAGATTTTGTGGCCTTTCCGCTCTGCCCGCCTACACAGATTCACATGAAGCCCCATATTGAGTTCGATGAGCTAGGGAGCACTTCGGTCGCTAGAATATAACGGGAATGCAAGCAGATTATGGGGGTCCCCATGAACGATCCTGTACGGGCAACCTTCAGAAACTCCCACAGGACTGCCAACAAGGGTGTAATCTGGATTCAGCATGGGTTGTGGGGTGGTCCAACCCCCATTCAATGACGCCTCCGGCACTCCAACAGCCAACAGCCATAATCTTGCACCTGGGGCGCCAAGCAATGGTGCACTGGAACATCCTAGAGCCAAAGTTCCCCGAAAAACTTTGCATCTGGCCAAACCCCACGGCAAATGTGGAACACCAATCCGATGTCCTAAATTCACCATTCCCTTGACGGGGGAGGTCGAACTTGCAGAGTGCAAGTTGCATCCGCTCTTACCCAGCACAGCCTGGAAGCTGCACACCTTGGAACTGAAAAAAAGCCTGCAATTGGGGTACACCCTCCGTACTCTGCAAATTTCAGGGTGTCATGGGGCGATGTCCTACAGTCTTCCAACGCAAATCTGAAGCCCATTTTAGAACTTGCGCCAGCCTGAAGGCACTGAAGCCACTGCTGCGCAATGGAGCAGGCCGTCAAGACGGCTGCACCTAACCCGGTTTTGAAGGTTCCCAGCAAAGTTTGAAACTCTCTTGCATGTAGGCATGAGAATATCCTGCAGGAAAATGCGATTAGATCTGTCCCAAGGACAGGTAATCACGCCAAGCTCGAATCGGAAGAGGCTCCTTTGTTGCCACTTCGTTGGGGGGTCTCTCGAGAACAGGGGAGTTCTTAGCAAGACCTTGCACAAAAAGGAAGTATGAACCTATGAAAAGATTTGTCAGAACCTTCTGCTGAGGGTTGTTAAGCAAGGCTGTCCTGGAGGACTCCCTAGAATTCTAGAACTGGGGTGAGAACTGTGAGTTTGTGAGCTGAGTCTACAAAATCTCACGGGCTTCCTTTTTGCTGCAGATGGCAGACACTTCCGTTCAAACATTTCTGGCTACACATGTCTGTTTTGTTTAGGACAGGAAATGACCAGTGTTCAGTGCTGAGGGGTTCAGGGTTCACTGGTTTGGGTTGACGGTTCGGTGCTCATCAGCTAAGCTAGTTCGTTGACACATGCTGCGTATAGAGGTCGGGCAGGATTTTGTCTGTCAGGGTATGCTTCAAACGTTGCTCCAAAGTAATTTAGGGGAGTGGCTTTAAGGGAATAGGACTGTAGCCTGTTGCTATCGATGATGATGAGGCGTGTGGCTCATTGCTTTGGTCTTCATGGTTTGCATACCCTAGTGCGAAGCAGCAAGCACCCACAGCCAACCTTTAGGGTGTAGGTGCGCGGATGTAGCATTAGGCGTTTGTCGGCTTGCGGCGCATGACTTCCAAAGAGTTCCAAACTTCCATCTTCAAACACTTAGATCCTGCTCTTCATGTGCAACTGCCGGCACTGTAGTCGAGGTGCACACTTATAGTCCCCCTAAGTTAGATAGAATATGGTTTCGGGAATGTTCTAATAAGATCCCCATATACCCCATATTCTGTCTACTTAAGGGGGACTACATGGTTGGCCAATTATCTTTAGCTTGCTTTTTGGGCTTCAAGCCAATAAGCGCCAACAGCACATGAGCTACAGCCAATATTTCCCAGGAAAATCACTGGACATTGGCTCCTTATTAGGAACTATAGGGACTATACTAAACTACAAGAGGGACTCCTATATCCACTACTCAGAATCCCTTAATTAACCTAATCTTACCAGTAACTCACATCAAGCAAAAGACTAAGACTGGCCAAGGATCATCTGCTCGAGGAGAGCCTAAGAGTTGTCGGTTCCAGATAACGTTTGGTAATTCCCCAAAATAGGGTGACCCCAACATAGACCCCAAAGCACTGTAATACTTATTATAGCGACCCCCCAATCTTGGGAACCCTAATCCTATATAATCCCCTCTACAAGGTACAGCGCCCTTAGTTTTAGGTACTGTTCAACTTCAGGGGCCAAACTCTTGAAGTCCCTCAAAGCCTTCTCACTCAAACACGCTAATACGGTGTAGGGCTTAGGGTTTCTAAGACCCCTGGGTGTGCGCACACACACACGCACATCCTTCAAAAACTGCATTCCAGATACCGCAGGCGGCCAATGGAATGTTCAGGTCTACTGTGGGCTACCCCATGAGGAAGCCATCTACGCTTGGGCAGCTTATGGGTGGGCAGTTTCCGTTTTACTTCCATCAGGACTCCCATGAGACGCTTCCATAACTTGCGGCGCATGGTAAGATTTCGTGGATTGAGGTGTAAGGGGCCAAAGTGTCGGAATCAGGGCTGCTTCTTTGATGTTTGACTGTGCGTGCTGCACATCATGAATCCTAATCCCAAAGCACCAACTCTCAAAGCAATTCACGCACACTCCGAAACCAAAAGCTTTGACTAAAATGCCAGGTTGCCAGCGCCACCAGCCACTGGCCCTCCTGGCACGCGCTGATCGCCGATGAGCGCTTCACCACGTCAGGCTCCAGATTGTGCCTGAGCTTTTGACAGTAGACACCATAAGTAGATCAGACCTTTTGCGTGCGGAGAAGAGTGGCATGAACATAAATGCGTATATATAGACACATGCACTAAAGATACATAAGAAAAGTATGCGGATGTACTATGTACATAGGCGCACAACAAGTCGTGGCGTGTCCCCTGCTACAGATCTTTCGCGTTTTCCAACTGAGTAAGGTTGGAGGTTTCAGCACTGAAGCTTGAAACGCTGGGTTGTGAATAATTTTATACACCGGGACATCTTCCAGAAAAGGCAATCCGCGCGTTTGCTTGCCGCTGTAGCCTCATTCGATCGAGAATTTGGGCACATGGCCAATTTCCGGTTCAACTGCAAGTCAGTCTGTGGCTACGAAACCCATGGTGAAGTTTCATAAGCAGTTGAAGAGGGGAGAAGCACCGATTCAGGCTTATATACCAGGATTGTTCATGAATTGCAAATGTGGTACAAGGATAATATCAGGCGAGTGTTAGTCGCTCACACTCAGTAACTCTTGATAGTGTGTGCGAGACCTAAAAGCATCAGCTGCGGCCGGCGTAGCACGGGTGCTGCAGCTGCAGCTGCATCAGGTAGCACCACAAGCCAGACTACCCTTCCTCAGCCTCCTCATCCTCTTGCTCCTTGCCCTCCCAGAAGCTACCACAAATACGTACCTAAAACCGTACATGTTCATGACAGCAACCAGAGGAAGAAAACCTCCATCCAACACTGGCAAGGCACAGGGTCATGTCTTGGAGAAGCTGCAATCCTCCACTCCAGTACTGGGCAGTCTCACCTTGACTGCCCCAGCCATGCAAGAAAGCTAAAGGGGTTATGTGTAGGGCCTCAGGAGCTTAGAACGTAGGACCCAAGTGAGAGCTCTGAGTGAGTGAAAGTGCTGTAGCCAAGTTCATCACACAATTACTTTCTTGGTCTTGCAGTTTTCAATAACCGGCCGACCTCCAAACCTGAAATCACACATATTCCAGGCCCAAAATCTTCACAGGCCCAAGTCGCATGCGCCGATCGCAGCGCCACATGCATCGCTGGACAGACAGAGCCTGGGGCTTCAACTCAGCTCATGCGTGGTGCATACAGTATGTTGGGAGACCTCCTCTCGAGAAGTGCCGCCATGGTCCTCAAACATCCTCAAACTGCACTTGACCATGTTGGGGGTAGCAAAGAGGTCTGAGGGAATCAGTGAAACACGTTCAAAGGAAACAGAAGATCAAAAGTCGAGTTTTTCTTTGGGCTCCCAGAAGAAGAGGGCAGCCTGCAACCGTAGCCACTGCTGTTTGCAACCACGCCCCGCCCAAACCCGACAGGAAGTGGAACGTCCAAAAACGGGATTGCTTGAGAGGGAAAGTAAATTAAGGTACTAGTAACTTAGACTTGCCATGTATGAGCATTATGGTAGCATGGATCAGGGACCCTCTGTATATAACCCGACATTTGATCCTCCACTATCATAACTTAAAACTCTCTACCCTATTCAAGTTCCTAAGCCATAAACCCTACACCCCAAAATTCCTGAACCCTAAACCCCAAAGCACTCAATTCTAAAACGCCAAAAACCCAAAACCCTAAACCCAAAAACCTAAAACCCCAAACCCGAAACCCGAAACCCAAACCCTAAGCCAAAAACCCAAAACCCAGAGATCTGCCCATGGCTCCTGGGCCGGGCTCGGAGCAGCCACAGGGCCGATGGCCACTCCTTGCAGCGTCCACAAGCACCTGGACTGCACTTCAGAATATGGTTTAGGGTCTAGGGTTTAGGGGTTAGGGTTTAGGGGGCAATATAGTGATATAGGGGGAATATAGGGATCATATAGAGATAATGGAAAAGAAAATGGAAAGTACTATTTAGGGTTTAGGGTTTAGGGTTCAGGGGTCATAAGGGCTATAGGGCTTAGGGTTTATGAGGCATATACTGGTTTAGGGTTTAGGGGTTACAAGAGCTACAGGGCTTAGGGTTTATGAGGCATATACTGGTTTAGGGTTTAGGGGTTACAAGAGCTACAGGGCTTAGGGTTTATGAGGCTTATACTGGTTTAGGGTTTAGGGGTTATGTGGGCTATAGGGGTTTAGAGCTTGTAAGGCTTATATGGGTTTAGGGTTTATAATGTGGTTGAGGGGTTATAGGAGTTAGGGTTTAGGGTTTATAAGGCTTACGTGGGTTCAGGGTTTATATAAGGCTTATATTGGTTTAGGGTTTACATGGTCTATATTGGTTTGGGAGGTTTTGGGTTTGTAAGGGCTAGAGGGCTAAAGGTTTATAAGGCTTGCATGGGTTTAGGGTTTAAGGCTTATAAGGGCTAGGCGTATAAGGGCTATTTGGGTTTAGGATTTACAAGGCTTGTGAGGGTTTACGGGTTTAGGGTTTGTAAGAGTTATGTTGGGGGTAGACTGTAGGGAATATAGAAGGTTCATGGCGGCTATTGGGATATCATTTCTTGAACATGGGGGAAGGGCAATGGAAACTGGTTTAGATAGGGGCTTTCTACGGAGATCTTGCTGGCTGTTATGTTAGCAAGGACAAAGGAATAGAAAAGAACATGGAAACTACCAGATTTGGTGGGGATATAGAGGGGCTGCTATACTTACAGGTGGTTGTAATGGAATATCGTCCGTACATTTCCAAAAACAAATATTCCTTTGTTCCCTACTAACCGCTAGTAAGTATAGGCATCCATTCCCCCATTCGGACAACCAGCAAGCCCTAAACCCTAAATCCCGAAGTAGAGGTGTAAGTGAACCACGGTTCACCAAAATAGGGGCCAACCTACACAATCAGGGACCTGCCAGCAGCCTACTATAGTAGCACAGCTCCTCTATGACGGTTTCCCAAAATTAGATGTCCCGTTTTGTGCTATATCTGGAAAATGTTGGGTCTATGTTGGGCTCCCCCTAGTTGCGGAAACTACCGTGTAGGTATTTAATGTTGTGCCTCCAATGAAAAGACCCGCCTTCATACGTTCAAGCAGCTGCTGAAGGAGTTGCAGGCTAGAATTTTAAGGATTGCAGCTGTACCTCTCCAGGGCCACATGGGAATCACTCAGTCGAAGGACCAAGCACTCTCAAATCATACTTACACCTGACTCCAAATGTGATGCTATGGCTACTAACAGTTTGAAGCCATCGTGATGAAATAAAGCCACCCTACTGCTTGCAACGGATCACTACCGGCATCTTGGAATTACCGGTCCGCCTAAACACCTCTAAACACTCCTTGTCATGTAATGAGTTCATGGGCCTCGTGACTTTGAGATCTGATTGCTAGACTCGGGCTTGGGACTCACGATTTTGGATCCGGATTTTGGATCCGAACAGGCACCTCTCTACTTCAGTCTTAGTCATGCGTAGGGGGTACAGTAATGGGTAGACATAGGCTTGGCCAGCAAACTGATGCATGGGCGATTTTGGGCGGGGGGGGCGCGCAGTATCAAGAATGGCTCTGGCTTGAGGTGCTTTTATGTGAGGCCTGCTTTTGCACCACTGAGCCCCACTGTAACGAGGCTGAGGGAGCCCGCAGTATGCCAGGCAAAACTCCTCTAGTCCTCACTTCAAGAACCCCTCAAAGGCTTCCCTATATGATCAAATGACGGTTAAAGCTCAACATCCTGAAGACGAGCACCCGAACTCCCAAACCAAAGCAAGAAAGCGGCTGATGGCCGAAGCAAGACTGATTTCGTTTGGAGTCAGCCTCTCAGGAAGCATGGCGCTCACCTCAGGGCTTTTGGGTTTTCAGTTTGCCGCTAATCGATTCAGGCTCTTCACTGCTCGAGGTCCTCACGCGAGCATGACTGCAAACCGGTCATCGCCAAGAAGACCCGTTCATTTTGAGCATTTTGCATCTAGGTGGTTCCGGGCTGCAGTGGCTTCTGGGTGCTATGGGGCTCTGTTCCTATAGTCTGCTTGCCACAAACCTTTGCAAGCACAAATGAAGTTCCTTACAAGTGGAGGATTGACACTCGGACCATGCAGTAGTATTGTAGCGCTTTGCATAGCGTTCACGCAAGTACTTCTCAGAGACCCCTTGTCCTTTCGACTCTCTTCAGTTTCTCACGCAACCTAGCATGAGCTGTAATTACTCTAGCCACTCTTTTCTCTCTCTGGGGACTGTGTGAACAATTGAGTCCTGTTGACGAACTGCAAAGAGGAAAGTTTCAAACGTTTACCACATTCAACCCGCTGGCGACTTGTAGGGCTTGATCCCACACAGCGCCGCGCCCACATCCACTGACCAACATGTTGCATGCCGGGCCTGGGTCTAGAAGATTTCTCGAGGGACCAAAAGACAAACAGCGTTTGTGCTGTGGGAGTAGGGCTTTAAGCTTCATAAGCCAAGAGTACCTGGCATTTAGGCTTGAAGTTAGGAGCCCCCTGAAAGAGAAGACCATCGTGGAGCAAAAGGGTGTCCACGAGAAGGCTGCCATTGATCAAAGATAATTGCAAACATACTGTTGATACTAAGAATCCTGCCGGACCTTAGCCTACTATAGTACCACGATTCCCAAATTACAAGGTACTCAGGCTCTGCAGGATTCTTAGTCTCCACCGTAGCAAGAGTAGTACCAGTTCATGGAACAATCTGAGCAATTGCGATTTAGTTGTCCTCGGACCCACCCTAAAATTAAGCATGATGCCAACGGTGACAAATAACACACGCAGCAACAACCACAATACAGCTAATATGGCCTTGACGCAAAAAAAAAACATGGCCTGCACCAGCAATGATGATACATAAACATGAAATGCAACCCGGGAACGGCTTCCGACACAATCTGCTTGGTCCATGCCGTCCACGCATAATGCTTTGATCATGCTACGTGCCGACTCCATCTCAGACCCTTGCTCTTTTCACAGACCTGTGCTGATCAACTTCCTTGGCACCAAAACTTGGCTGCTGCGGCCAGCTGCCTTTACCCCGTTTGTGATCCACAAGCTTAGCAAAACAGATATCACTCCCATGAAGGGACTTGCTGCCCGGGAGCCGTCCATGTACACGGCTTGAACGTCTTGCATCCAGCGATGTAGTCTCAGCGCCACCTCCCATTGACCTGCTCTCCTGTAGCGCCAAAAAAGCTGAGATGAAGCACTGATGGGGTATGTATTGGGGTTTATATGGGGAAAAGAACATGGAAACTACCATAATGGGCTATATAGGGATTGTAGGGTATATAAGGTTTATATGCAAAACTATAGCTAAGACCCAAAAGCGCATTACTAACTGGCCCAATCACAACTTGGGAAACCCAAATGGCAATGACAATCTAACATGCACCTGCAGAGCTGCAAGGGAACACACACAGTTGATCCCTTTTGCAGATGCAGCTTCAAGCTGAATGCACGCAAAAAAACCTGAAGCATTTTTTGTCATCTGTCAGCCGTGGTCAAGCCATATAGTCTGAGCAGATACTAAAGTATGCCGCTCATACCGCCGAGGCTCCAAAATATCCTGGCGATCAAGAGATCCTAAACCCAGTGCATGGGCACTAGGTCCTTATACTTGCGACAAAAATCATCCACACCCGCCACACAAGAGCCCGCTGCTCTTTCAAAGTCTGGCGGCTGGAGGGGTTTGGAGCTGGCCGTCTGGCTGAAGACGCTGAAGACATGAGTCCAAGGTATTCATCAAAGCATGAACTTGCTCTTCCGTGTTATGAGCATGTAAAATAATCCGGAGGCGCTCCTTACCTGCTGGAACGGTGGGTGAGCGGATAGGGAGCACATCAAACCTCTCTCTCAAATTCTTGGCTACTGCCATGACTGCAGAATTGCCTGGGACGATAAGTCCCTGAATCGGAGAACTGCTTTGCAAGACCTGATCTGGAGGAAGGCTTGTTAGCCGCTTTTGGAAAGTCTGAATGAGTCTTTGCAGATGAAGCTGGCGCTTCGAGGCCTCTCGCCGCATGAAGGAGTAGGCGCACCGAACTGCCACAAGCGAATGGAGTGGCAAGGACGTAGAGTACACCAATGACCATGCATAGTTGAGGAGATAGTCGCACAAAACCCTGGGTCCCACGACTACGGCCCCATGGACACCAAGGGCTTTGCCAAAGGTATGCACACGGCAAAAGACGCGACTCTCCAAGCCCAGTTCCGACACCAGGCCACGCCCCTCTGGACCGTATACGCCAGTTCCATGCGCTTCGTCTACCACCAAGGATGCTCCTGCGGACTCTGCGATGTCGCAGAACTCAGCCAGGGGGGCACAGTGCCCATCCATGGAGTACACGGATTCGACAGCAATGATGATGTTCGGTCTCCGGTCATAGGCTCCTGCCAGAACATCTGCCACAGCTTGTCGAAGAGCAGAGATGTCATTGTGGCGAAACTGGATGGCCCTGCCGCGGCACAGCCTTACACTGGGCAGTCCCAAAAGCCCGTAACCAGAAGCAATCTACAGTGGGCCCCTACGGCAACCCGATTTGCAGCAAGTGCTGGATGACTGCCATGGCTTCTGTTCATCCACAAATGCCACTGTCACCTATTCCTGGGTTGTCTGAAGCAGAACCAGCGATTGCCAGCAATTACGCCAAGCAACTTCATACCCTCGCGTACGGATTGGTGGATCAGCTCGTCATAAAGCACCACATCACCAGGCTGGGGGACGCAAGCAAAGAAACCTTGCATGATAGCTTGCTGCAATAACACGAAGAATGAAAATTGACAAAATACATTTGAAATGGTATGGAGGGAATATGGATGCAGCAGCACCAGCAGCAGCAAGAGGAAGAGGCAGGAGGTGAAGCAGCAGAAGGAGGAGCAGTGGTGGCAGCAGTTGCAGCAGCAGCTGGGTAGCAACAGGGAAAGCACAAGTCAAATTGGAACGCAGCTACCACCGCTTGAATACCGAGGCTTGCAGAACATGTTTGTCATCACATGTGCGATGCGATTTTTTCCGCACCTCAAGGGGATCAGCTCATAGTGTGTTTTTTGAATTCTATTAGGATCTATTATTGGGAGTAGCGTCAGCATCCTGATTACAAAGAGGATGGCAAAAACTGGCCAGAGGAAATCCCCAGATTTAGGTTCTGTAGTTTGATGTTAATGGCGAGCCTGGGGCATTCTTGGTTTTCTTGATGTAGCCTATCCGTCTATTTGGGTGTCAGGGGCTGATTTTTCACACAGGGGCAGGAATGACAAAATTCTCGGGCCCAACAATCCATTAACAAAAAAACACATGCACACACATGGCTCGCAGTTAACATCAACACACATTTCTCTCCTGCTCCGCCTTCTCCTACTCCTGCTCTTACTCCTCTTTCTCCTGCTATTCCAACTCCTAGTCACTACTCCTACTACTCCTACTCCTACTCCTACCGCAACTTCGACGACCCATCTGAGAGAGAGCTCAGGTCTCCAGATTACTTCTTACGACCCCCATTGCCCATAATGTAGACTCAATGTAGACTCATGAATAATAAACCCCTTTCTGGTTAGGCCTCAATATTGGGATCCCTATTATAATCCCTACTAAGAGGAGGGGTTCATTAATCAGGGGTCTGGCTTACCTTGTTTTGTGATTGGTCCGCCCGGAACTCCGGGGGAAGGGGGTTCTAACATGAGCCCAACATTATCGATTGTCAGTGGTTGGGGGTGGATGGAGAGTTTATTGTACAGGGCAGCCGGTTACATGTTGAAGCCTAAACCCTCAACTCTAAACCCTACAGTAGTTTCCATCTAATTTTTCATTATCCCAGTATTACCCAAATATATTTAAAAATAACCAATTCCCAGGAGCCCAGGTTCAAGTCGAATCCGGAGTTGAACAGCAAGGCCGCCTCAGCGCGATGGAACTGGGCGAGCTCCTGGGGCTCTGGCGCATTTTTGGGGGGTTTACGGTGGACACTAAAAATCCTGCATGACCCTAAGTACCTTATACCTTGGGAATTATGGTACCATAGTATATTCAGGTCATGCAGGATTTGTAGTATCAACAGAAGTTTGCAGGAGGCAGGGTGAAGGGATGAGTGGGAAGGAACTCAGGATTTAGGGTGGAAGCATGTCAGGATTTAAGGTTGGAGTCGGGCAAGGCTTGAGTACCAGTTTTTGGTGACCATACATACCCTGTAGTAATGATTTCCCATTGGATCCCATTGGTCACTCGTCATTCTAGGGCTGCAAGCTCCTGCTCCAGCTCCTCGCTGAAAGCCGAGTTGCCTGAATGTGGGGTTTACGCGGTTGAAGGGCATGTGGGTGGTACGAGTAGGGGCCCTTAGTATGGGTTCGAGCGTCAGGTGATTGCGGGGGTGTCAAGTGAAGGCAGGGTCCGGTCCCAGACAGGTTTAGGGCTCCAGCACGAACAGTTAGAGGTGTCCTGTTGTACCTTCTTCAATGTAGTTCACGTCTGACGGAATCTTCTTGCCACGGCTCTATGCAGTGGCCCTGTTACACCGCTATTGGGCAGTTCGCGAAACATGTGGTGCCTGTAGTGCTTAGGTTTGCAGGACACAAACGTTCCCCCCAAAGGCCCCCACTCGCAGGCATTTCTGACTGTTGACAGGCTTGACACTTACTCCTTTCAACCCCCCCAGCCTCAAAAGTCTGAACCCGAAACTCAGAGCTCCTGACCCTAGGCTCCAAACTCAAAACCCCAGTCTCAAGACTCCAAATTCAAGAAACAAGACCTAAACCGTGCTTAGTAGCCAGAGAGGAGACGGCTTCCGGTGGAGCCAATGAGCGGTCCACCACCTTCGGCTTCCTTGAGCGCTGCCAGCTCCTGGGCTTTGGTCGGAGTGTAGGGTTTAGGTTAGGTGGACCCCCCACCCTGTAATAGTGGCTATAGGGGATAAAAAGGATTATACTAGGGTCCTCTTATATTCCTTTTATAGCACTATTACAGGGTGGGGGGTCCTCCTAAGGTTTAGGGTTTGACAGTTTGGGCTTGGGATGTGAAGTTTCCTGTGGGCGTCACGGCTTTCACGGAGCCTAGCGATGCACCCAAAATATCCGGGAATGACAAAAACCCCAACCCTAAGGCCACCCGCCCTAAATCCTGCAACCCTGCCATGTTCTTGAACCTCAACACTAGAGCCGTGAACGCCCCACTGAAATCGACAAACCTGTACAGGCCAGAGATAGTTCGAAGCCGAGGCCTTTTGGTGTCCTAAGGTGCACGTAAGGATCGCCAGTCAGCAGCTTTTGTAACAGTTCGGGTTTTGGCACTAATCTCTCTCTCCCACATGTCCCTGGGGCCCAATAGTACTGAGCAATTGTAAGTGCTATCCTGAAGATCTGTAGTCGCCCTTAATTAGATAGAATATGGGGTATATGGGGATCTTATTACAGACCCAAAGCCATATTTCATCTACTTAAGGGGGGCTATACGCCACAAACCCTACAGCTCACACCCCAAACCCCAACCGCGCAATTCAAGGCCTTCTTTTAAGAACCACAAGCCTGAAACCCTAAACCTGAAACTACCCCAAACCAGCTCTTCTGGTCGAGCCCTCTGAGATGACAGCAAAAACGTCGTATCCTTTGTTGGAAGCAAAAACATGGAAGGTGCATCCTTGTTTCTGGTACCAATCCGAATGTATTCAGCCTTCAAGCCAACATGATCCCGCCACCAACCCTGCGTACCTACTGTAGACAATTTCAAATCTGATGAGTTGCTGACACTAAGATGCCTCCCTTTATGCACCCTGTTGAGCCCACCCCAAATGGCCCTAGCCCTACAGTAACAACTTTAAAAGGAAGTCTATGACCTTATCTTAAGCGAGGGCACTCGCAATCCAAGGCTCTTGCTCAATGTCTCTTGCCAGCTCTGGGGACATGGCCAAGCCCAAGTAGTCATTCCTGCGTTTCTTCAAGGGGCACGGCCATAAGGTTTGCTTCCATGGAATGTTCCAGCTTTTTTGTTGGTCTTGATGCCTGCATAAAGTGGGAAGGGAACATAGCTTGTAGTCAGAAAGCTACATCCAAAATGAATGCCCCGTGTGCCCATCGGGAAAGACCCAGATTGCGCGGCATGCTACCCTGAAATCTATGCCTAAATCGGGAATCCCTAAACCCCGAAGTAACCCGAAGCCCCGACCCCTACTAAGCCTCCAAACCCTCAATGCGAATCAAGAGCACTTTGAACCTACTGCTAGTTGATCCAAGTTTCGAACAAAAGTCTACCTGGTTGGCGGAGCGCTTCGACAGCTGGCCTTCTCTTTCTTAATGTAGGCCCATGATGAATAAACCCCATCCTTTTAAGGTCCTTAATATTAGGATCCCTGTGATAGTCCTTGTTAAGGAGGGGGGGGTAATTAATCACGGGTCTACTAGGGAATGGCGGAATGTAAAAAAAAGTGCCAAGTACGATTCAGGGTTGAGCGTTTAGGGTTTGGGAGTAGCGAGTAAAAGGGAATGGAAAGGAAAGACATGCTGTTGGGG
This sequence comes from Symbiodinium pilosum, assembly GCA_905231905.1. NCBI lineage: Eukaryota > Dinophyceae > Suessiales > Symbiodiniaceae > Symbiodinium > Symbiodinium pilosum. The sequence continues at coordinate 62,218 of CAJNIZ010035435.1, forward strand.
ATTGCTGTAGGGATGCATTCCTCCAATTGTTCCGAACTAAGTGACAACATTCCAGTTTTGTGCGGTTATTTTGGCGGGGGACTGGGAGGTTTATGGTTGCAAGTGGAAGAACTAAGTGGGTCAGCAAGCGTTATGACCCCATTTGCCGTACTCCAAACATCCTGACCGATTGAAACCCGTCTTAGACCTATGCAGCTCGAGGGTGGTTTATGCTTCAGCACAGGGCCAGTATGAACAGTGATACCAATCCAGAAACGGGGCTTAATTCTAATTTGAAAGTGAAGTGGGCTGTAAGGGCTTAAGAAGCTGAGAATGTTCAGGTTCTTTTCCAAACAAAATTAATCTCCATAAACTCTAAACCACCCAAATTCCCCAAATTGGCCTAAAGCCTAGACCCCAAACGGCCCCGATTTGTGTAAGAATGCAACATGTTTGCCAACAACGAGCGGGCGGCGTAGTAGGCCTTTGTCTCGTCTCTTCTGCACCTGACCCAAACGGTCGAAGTATCAAAAATAGGCTTATGATTTAGGGCCCGGGGCTAACCCTTCATAATGGAGAATCAAATGGACAACAGGGTTATAAAGGGATGATATGGGGTAATGAAAACTGGAAAATGAAATGGAAAGCAGGCATACAAAGGGCCCAGTGTAGGGTGTCTGGAATGTCTCCTGTTTTCTGACAAGCCCACTCACTTACTTCGGCAATGCATGTCGGTATACGATCTAGGTCCAAATGCCTGATTACTACCTGGCCTCAATGTACATAGCAAACGCCAGATACGTGATTGTATGTCCTTTGGACCCCTAAGCAGCATAGCATCTCAAAGAACACGCAGCATGCGGCCTAGATGAAGAAGATGAAGCTTGTCATGCTGCTGAGTGTGCATGAGTTTCGCCCCCCAAAAAGTGTGGTCAAATCAGGAAATCCTACGCCCCTACCCCTGAACCCTGGACCCAAACTCTTTCACCCTCTTCGTCATTAAGGCGCGACCGCTTTGAGGGACTCCTCCAAATTTCCAGCTTGAAGGCTTGAAGCGCTTACCTCGATAACGGTTGGCTTCGGGGTCTGCGAGCCAGAGGTTTGGGATTAATGGGTTGCAGCTTATGAGTTGGAAGTTGGAAGTGGGGTTAGGATTTGGGATTTAGGGTTTAGGGTATAGACTTCACGGTTGGGCGTTTAAGTCTATGTTCTGGGATCGGAGTGTACGACTTTACCTCTTTGACTCGTGGAACATAGGAGTGACAAGGGGGTGTATGTCAGACCTCGATACCCTCCTTAAGTAACTAGATAGAAGGGAGGGGATATGGGCAATGCTTCCGGGCTCCCTATCTCTCTCATCTTTCACACGATGTGGTGTACACAAGGTAAGGCGCGAGGTGTGAATTAGAATTAGGGTGCCGTAAAAAGCTTGGACCTGGAAAGTTCAAGGCGTGAGCTTATGCTATTTAGGGTTCATCAAGTTCGAGATCTGGGTATACGGTATGAGTTTTGCAAGACGGGGCGCGAAAGGAGCTTATGGGCTATTCTTTTAAGATCGAACATGAGAAGGCATGTGCTACGTGTATGTTCCTCCCCCGGAGCTGGAATGGGACCTTGAAGATCCCAAATGTATGGTGTATGGGTCAGCTTCAGACAGCTTATGAACTGGTAATATGAGCCACAGTATGAACTCCAAGTATCCCCTAAATAACCCCTGAAATACTCCCTATAGAACCCCTTTATTACCTCCTTCAAGGAGTTTAGACTAGAGCTCATAGGATGCTCAGGCAACCATGGGTAAGATCTGAAGGCAACCTGTACCCGTGCGTTGGCCTTCTTCGACACCTTGAACCACACTAATCCCACCAAAGGCTGCTTGAAACTAGGCGCCACTTCCGGCCTTTTTCACATATTTTTTGGGGAGAGCATATATGAAAACCATCCAACTTAATATTTCGTAGTAGGCTTGCGTGTAGTCAAATTAGAAAATCATGTCCGGCAATGGCCCAAGAGTTGCTGAGGCAGGCTTCAGGCGAGTCTTCCCTGACAATGGCTTTTCCACAGATACCTCCGGTAGCGCCGTGTCCATCCGCGCGCGGATGATGCTCCGACCATTCCTAGAACGGGCTTGTGATGATGAAGGTCGTAACTCCAAACCTCAAATTAAAACCCTGTTGCATTGACATCATGACCACCTAGTAAACCCAAGGGGTCAATGGAGGCTTTGAGTACATACTTGCGTGGGCTCGTGAGCAGCTACATCAGCCAAAGAAACTATATACCTGCGCGGACGGGTGTTGAAATTGGGTCTTGGCTTCAGACCTCACGGGCTTTACTATCACTTTAGGGGGTGAAGCTTTACGGTCTATATCCATCTATATAGATGTCAGCATCATTGGGCTATAGCTACTAGCTACCCGATCATGTGAATACGCTTCAACAGTCAGCTAAGTTTGGATATTGCACATTTCTACCTGCCTACAGGCTGGCTACCTTCTCTAGGATACGGTTGATAATGAAATTCCTGCACGACCCAAGCCACCTTATGCCCTAGGAACTATGGCACGAAAGCATAGTAAGGCCATGCAGGACGTTTTCGTGTCAACGAAATGTCCCTCGTCTTCTCCCCAACGCTGCCCAGGGTCTGGTCACGCATATGGAAGAACACAGCAGCTGGTGAGGCTGTAAACCAGACGGAGGTCTCCAGGGTAGAGTCTAAGTTCGCCATATTCATGAATTCAATGTAGAACCTCACATGCCCAAATCCAGGTTGGATTGGCACAGTATTTCAGCGGAAAATGGCTTGATACTGAAAGCACCCGAAACATGAAAGCAACATCTTTCTGGAACAATGAGGAACGAGAATACATCTTCCAGCCGCTGTGGGGCTTTGGCGGCGTGGCGAGCGTCCTGCAGGTAGCCGATGAGGTTGGCATTGTTGACATGGCCATGCCCATCGATGTCGCAGAACCTTGACTGGATCGTAAAACTTTGCAGAAGCGCTTTTCGAAAGAAAAAAACACTTTAGAACCATCCTTTCAGCGTAAATACATGCCTGGCAAACCTTCAAAAACACGTGGATATCAGATGTACGCGAGTCGACGAACACTCTTAGAAAGTCACTCTGGCAGCAGCCGAAGCAACCGTGGCTTGCACGTGTGGCGAAAAGCATTGGCCTCAGACGGGGTGGTCATTCTGGCCCTCTCATCAAGAACACGCATGGATCGCACCTCAATCATGGTGTGTAACATCGCGGTACGTATTATTCATCCCTGAAGATCTGTAGTCCCCTTAAGATAGAATATGGGGTATATGGGGGTCTTATTATGAAAAACCCAAAGCCATATTCTCTCTACTTAAGGGGGACAATAATTACCCATAATTACTCTGCATCCCCCCCTTTGTCCCAAGACGTCGCTCACTCCTCAACCCTTGGCCGCCGAGCCAATCTCTTTGGACATTACACCCCCTAGATTTACGGCTAAGGGCATACTGGTGTATATTGGGATAATGGCAAACAGAATGGAAACCACTATTTAGGGTTTAGGGCCCCGAACCCTGAGCCCCAAACCTTAAATGACCTCAAACCCTACAAGCTGTGGCCTCCGAACCCAGGTCTTTGGAGATGCTGAAGGTGCTGTCTCTGCAGCAGCTTTGGTGCACCTACAGCGCTAGGGGCAGCAGAAAGAAGCTGACAGAGTCTCCACACCTTCCCCTATTGTGATTTTTTGCGCGGTGGGGCTTTTGACCTTTGGGCGCGGGGATTAACATGGAAGTGCTTGGCGGACCATACAGGCTTTGGTTTGGGGCTTGGGCGGCTCTCTCCAAATTATGAGCGGTTTCTGGATACTGCTTACAATCTGCAATTGCCTCAAGTATTGGGAGCTGTACAGGTTCGAAAATTTCCCATATTCACTTGCGAATCGGCGCACGACAATGCAAAAAAGATGCCCTGGAAGCAACGCTGAGCTCGTAGGACGATGTACCTGTAGTCCCCCTTCAGTAGATATACAATATAGCGTATATGGGAATCTTATTATAATATACCCAAAGCCATATTCTATCTACTTAAAGGGACTAAACATTTTACGTAAATTACGCACGGTTAATGGACAAGCCAATCTGCAAACAGCCCCGCACCACCCTACACCTTAAGTTCCACGCCTTTAAGCTCTAGACCCTCATTGCCCGTGGTGGAGTTGAACTTGCGTTACCGTGATATGAATCTAATAGCAAATCACAAGGCTTCCTTATCATAAAAGAACCCTCCATATGTATGTTACATATAGGTACACATGTGTGTGTGTGTGTTTTTTGCTATTTCAGGTGGCCTATGATTACAGGGAGGGGATTATGAGGAACCCTGGGGCCCTCCGCATCTAGCTGGACCTCCATGCCATGGGCTGCAGGCCGCCCGGTCTCATCGGAGAAGACAATGATGGAGCTGGCCATTTGGACCAAGAGCTTGGGCTCCTTTTCATTAAGCCGCTTTTGGGCGTTGTATGTAATTTTAGAGATCTTGTTAGGGGGTTCTTTATCCCTTTTGTGGGGACTACATCCCTGATCCTGTTCAGGGGATGTCTTTGGACTCCGTAGAGATTGAGCGGAACGTGAGAATTCTAGCGTTGCCTGGGCTTGTAGGCAAGTAAGAAAATATCTCAGAAATGTTCCAAGACCATCTAGTCCTGCCCCTTCATCTCGTGATAGATGCCATGCTCCAGGTCTAGGGAAGTCTTCCCCAGCCGTGTGACTGCAGTAGAGTAGACGAGATGGCTTCTGTAGTCTGTGCAGCTGTGATACCTTCGCTGCTCATGGAACAGAAAGCTATGGCTGCGAATGACCCATGGTGCAGCTCCCAGCTGGAAGGGATGATCTGCGATTGGATCGCCTTTGGCTACTTCCTCCGTCTTGCTGTTGAAGTAATAGTCCTTTGCAGCATCAGCCCAGGTAGCCAAGCTCGAGATATAGGCCGTCTGCGTGCAACAGTTGGCCCATTGCGATTGGACCCGGTACATCTCTACTGGGTGCTGCTTTGAACTGCGGCGATCAGAAAAATCCAGTGAAGCCTGTGCTATTTCAGACTGCTCCCAAACCACGGAGACAATATAAGTAGTTAAATATTGGCGCATGTGGTCCCCATGGCCCGGGATCACACACCTGTACTTGGAGCCTCTGATCCCACGGGTAACCCAGACCCCTTGGAGGATGTGGCAAGTAGCTTCTCCCTTGCCGGGTTTCAGAAATTACCCAACAGCAGTAGAGAGTACCTGGTATGGGGATTCTACTTGTTAGATCCTCTCAGGAATCTGGGAACAGACTTCATCCAGGCGTCTCGCAGTTGGATGTGGTGGCACCCAGCGTGATTTCGTCCACAGGAGCCGTCTGGCTCGGAGCGCGCCGCTCTCCTGGATGCAGCCACACACACCCTTCAGGATGCAAGAAATGAAGCTTCTTGACACTTCCATCTTACAGGTCCAAAGAAAGGAGTACTTCGCGGACCCATGGAAGCATTTCCAGAAACAGGGGACCCTGACATATCTTTCGACCTTATTACAAAGGGCTCCAAAAAGAAGGGACGCCTGATTTTTGAACAGCCCCCCGTTTGTGGATCCTTTAGAGGTTTTGGGGATACCAGGTGCCGGGCTCAAACTCGTTGATGCCCTGGCGCCACGGTACTTACCCTATAGGGATCAAGATAATGCAAAGCTGGTACTACTTAAAAAGACTTGAATCCCAAGGGTTGTGATGGCATCATTTCAGGATAGGACGGCTACAAATGCAAGATACAGCGGCAATCTTGCAGGATAGCACTTCTGACTTCTGAAGTGGAAGTGCACAGCAACCATGGCAATTAACCCTAAGCCAACATGTAGAATGGTCATGGCAAGGACTAGCAAAGCCGAAGGCAGCGAGGCAAGAGAGAGCAGTACGGTGGATGGAGGCAAGGAAATCCTGCGCCACATTGGACCCCATGAGCTTGTAGTTTGTGAGGTATGAGACAGACACAGGGAGAGAGCGGGAGAGAGAGAGAGACAGAGAGAGAGATGCGTAACAGTATATGTATATGGTAGTGCAAAACTTCTTCCATCCACACTGGGTCTAGGAAAACTTCAGCCCCGAACATGACCCAGCCTTGCTGCCGCCAGGCGTACAACAAGCCCAGGGCCACGTTCCAGTTGCCATAGGATCGGCCGCAAGAGATTGCCCCGTTCAGAAGAACCTCACTTCGTGCCGAATCCGTTTTTCAAGACGCCAGCAGTTGTGGACACGTTTTAGATGGTGAAAGCAAGACCGCACGTTGCGCCCGTTGTCTACTCCACTGGAAGTTTGATGCAGCTTCGTGCACCAAGCTCAGCCTGGGAAATCCTGTCTGAAAAGGGCTAACAAGGATCCAGCAAGATCTGGTTAGCCGCTAGTTATCTTGTATGCAAGCTTTGTGGAAGGCAACCCAAAACAAGCAAGGCCATAGTACCTTCAGAAGACCTCACGTGCGGACATGGTGGCCACATTGCGAAGCTTCACCTAAGAATTGGCCAGGGGATAGGGCATGAGCTGTCATTGAACCGACTAATTATGAAACTACAGCCGTGGGGTCGAAGAAGGGTTTGGGGCGAAAGGATGCCAAATTCTCTTCTTACAAGGAATTACACGCGCAAGGCCGGACCGTTCGTAATCACTTCTCCCTGATAAAAATCCTAGACCCACAGCAATAAGCCCCACAATAGAGTGGCGATATATGAGCGACGACTTTTATTTA
>CAJNIZ010035446.1:2975-15631 GCA_905231905.1 Symbiodinium pilosum
GTTTAGGGTTTAAGGTTTAGGGTTTAGTGTTGAGGGTTTAGGGTTTAAGGTTTAGGGTTTAGCGTTGAGGGTTTAGGGTTTAAGGTTTAGGGTTTAGTGTTTAGGGTTTAGGGCTTGGGCATGCTATTGAGGATATAGGGAGGATATAGGGGTTATTGAGCTATATGCAGTATATAGTATTTGGGGTTTAAGGATATTATTACCCCAAGAAAGGAGCATCACATGGACAAGAAATGGAAAATCAGATGTAAGCTACTATCTAGGCTTAGGGTTTAGGGTTTAGGGTTTACAGCTTAGGATATTAACCCAACAATGGAGAATCACATGGAAAAGAAACTGGAAAAGAAAATGGAAACTGGGGGCATGTATTAGGTCAATCCCCACTACAGTAATAGCCCCTAAGTATGTAGTTAACTGCAACAGTCCTTCGTGGTACCCAGTACTGGGTACTAAAACGCAATAAGGAATCTGAAGCTATGTGTGTACTCCTATGCCAGTGTTGAGCCAGTTACTGTTTTTCCTGCATTGGGAATTAGGGCTTTCTGGTAAGATCCTGTCTATCCTAACCTCTGGAAGTGTGGCTGGCAGTAGAGGAGGTATGCAGGATTGTGACCACCGACCGCATGATCCTCAAGATCAGAACTGAAAGACGGGGGCCTGCAGCAAACCTAGATCTCTGTTCCTGCAAAATCCGAAGATGGGCTACACATGATCCACTTGCCCCAAAGCCATTTCATGTGGGAATCTTTTCTGTGCCCGCATGTCCCTAGACCCTAAACGAGCCAGGAGATCAACGACGTTCGCAAGGGTGGCGCCCCTGCGACAGCGTCGGTGCGCCAAGGGAGAAGGGACAGACGGGTATTCTGCAAGAATAGGTCCCTCCGATATGCCAAACATAGTCGAACCCTTGCTTTAGCGACCACAAGAGGAGGCCATCGCTTTTGGGAAGCCCAAAGTGCCATTCTAAGCAGACGCTTTTCGTGAAGTAGGGTCTTGAACAAAGGCTCCTATATAATCCCCCAACCCCTGGGGTTCCTTCAAAGTAGGCCGGCCAGCCTAAATGCACTCGAAGACGAGGCTCCGCTGAGAAAGATCAGACAAGTTTCAAGGATTTTCAAGGCGTAGAGGTAGGGCCTGGCCTAAACCCTAGACTTGAAGGTGAGCTTGAATTCGGGAGCAGTCTGAAAGTGCGAGTTTGGTTACCACAGCACTTCAAACTGCGATCACATGGCTGCGATTTGAGCAAAGTATGGCCGCAAGTTCTGTGTGCTGGATGCACTAAGCTGTCTTCGGTTGAGCTTGCACCACCTTGGTTGATTGTATAGCACTTCGAATCTACAATCTTGCTTAAAAAGGAAGGTGTCCTTCTTGCACAAATCCACGAGTCACTGCTCCTTCAATCCTTGCATGAGAGATCAGCTTGAAGATCCCACTCCCTAAACCCTAAACCCTAAACCCTAAACCCTGATCCATGCAGGTGACAGAAATGTCGAAGCTACTCCCAAAAGTCCGAGCGGCACAGGCTCAGTCCTGTTCGGAGTGCAATTCTTGGGGTGTTGTTCTGGTGGGGTTTAGGAATTCCCTGAAAAGCATGCATCCGCACTTTAAGGCCGTGATTCCAGGATATACGCTACTTCAAGGTTTACATTGGAGTTTCTCAAGAGGCTCCCTGCAAAAGGGGGTTCCCAATAATCACCTGATCAGCCCCAGCATCCTAGGGATTTTTTTTGGACACTAGCCTCTGTTCATAGTGCAGATGCCTAACCCTAGGGATCCAAATAGCCCAATGTAGGTAATATTTAGAGACTTTGGGGCCCAATGTAACTATTATTTGTACACAGAACTGCATTCCACCTTGGGGCCGTGGGGGGCTGTGGGACCAAGGTGCGATCGGGATCTGTCCTCCGCACAAGAATAAGAGGATCTGTTAGCCGTGATATCCTTCTGGCTTAGCATGAGCTAAATCATCACTTCAGCTACTACTGTTGCTAAAAAAGGTTCTCATCATTATCTTTGTTCCGGTTATCCGATGTGCTTCTACCATGTCTTTGTTTTTTTCTTGGTGTGAATACGGTTGTTAGTGCCACTATCTATAGCTTTGCGGCTCCAATTCTTTGCTCAAAGACCCGTCTAGGTGTCTACCAGCTCGCCAGCCCAAGCTGTCAAACCCATGGCTATCCCAAACTCCCAAACCCCAAGCCCTAAAGCTAGGCGGGAAGCACCATAGTCCGTAAACAGAATACATAAACAGATAACAAGCTAAGCCTCCCACCCCTAAGCACGAAACCCCACATCTGAGTAAGTTGTTTGTGATCGCCTTTTTTGGAGATTGAAAACGTGGTTTTCAATAGTATTTGCATACGGCGAGGAGCCTCACAAGGAAGGCCTCTGCCGCGCCAAAGTCTTAGCTTGAAGCCCCTAAACCCTAAGGCCGGCGTTGTGGAGCAGCTGAACAAGGTTCGCGCAGCCCTGGCAAAGGCCGGAGGTCCCAGCCCGGCGCAGACACAGGCGGGCCGGCCCGAGTTGCAGATTACCTACTTGGGCTTAGTAAAGTCTGGAAGAAACAAAGGAATATAATCATATAATCCCTGTATATTCCCCATACTAGGAACCAGGAAGTTCAGGGTTTGCTGTTTTCATGTTTTTGGCTGTTTTGGGTTCAAGGGTCCAAGATCTGGGGGTTTAGGGGTAGCTGTTTTTAATATTCGGGCTTCATTCCAAGTTTCTTTTCACGTACGTCCCTACACAATCCCTGGGAATAATCTGTGTAAACCTAATCCACTCTGCATTCTGTACTAGTAGTACTCACAACCCCTACAAGTCGCCAAAAGGGCTGGTATTCTACAATATAGCTTTGAGGCAAATGCTAAGCTGTGCGGCATGAGCCAGGCACAGACCAAGGAAAAGGAGGAGAAAGATTCCAAGGACGCCGCAGGGCTTTCTCTGATGCTTAGTTGGGGACGGGGGGATGGAAACCAGAATGGAAACTACTGCCGGCTCAGGGTTCAGGGCGATCTATGTAAAAAAGAAGATGCGAAAGCACGTGGCAAATATTGTACGGTTTGGGTCTGGGGTGAAGGGTTTGTATGAGTTTTGTAGTTATGCCAGTTCGGGATGAAGGTCTATACTTTTGGGGGCGAATACTGGAGGGGGTTTGGGAGTACGGCAGTCCTGTAGTTGCAAGGCTTATGCTTGCTGTTTGCTGGCAGCTTCATAGGTAGCTATACGTTCGGGTGTCAGGCATAGGCGCTTGATATATGGTTATTTCCATGGTGACCCTACTTCTCATTCAAGCAGGTAAAAATTTCTGGGTTCAGCACTAAGCTCTAATCCGCAAACACCTTAAGGCAAGTAGAGCTGGATGTCTAGACAGAGATGGGTTTCAGAATGATTTCTGATTTCTGTTTTCTTACTTCTCATAGAATCCTTACAAAGCCATGAAGATTTGATTTTCAATAATAAGATCCCCATATACCCCCACCCTAAACCCTAAACCCACAATAAGATCCCCCAAAAAACCCCATCCTGGATCCTAAACCTAGGGTCCACCTAACCAGCCCTGGTCGAGGCATTGCTCGAATCATCACTACTAGGATGATCTGACCTCAAGGGTTTTAGGGTTTAGGGTTTAGGGCGGCTGTTGGAAAACATTCGTAATTCCTTGTTGGATGCTCCGACTAAGATGTTGTAGTGTTGTTATATGCCGGACAATATCTTCCCTAAACCCTACACCGTAAACCCTAAATCGCGTGGAGGCTTCTTTGCCTGAAGCCCCTAAACTTACAGGTGGATGTGAATCACCACAGGCGAGCATGAACACTCCCCCAAACCAACTGGAACCCCGAAACATGGAGGCTTAGGGTATAGGGCAGAATACAAGATTATTTAAAAGGATTTTGCAGGGTTTTGGACTTACACTCCCCCAGCATGGAACCCCAGCAAGTGGACTGTACAGACCACTTTCCCCTAAATACCAATCTCTATGGGTACCGGAAAGGGTCATAGGAGTTCTCAACTCTAAGCACGACACCCCAAACTGCATAGTGGCCTTCAGGCTTGTGATGGTGGAGTCACTGTAGCACAAACGGTGTCATGGAGATGCGGTAGTTTCCTTAAATAGGGCGAACCCCTATAATATAGACCCCCAAATACGAAAATTATCCTTCTGATGTCTCCCAAAAAGGTACCTCATTTGTGGGAAGCCCCCATGTTAGCTTCGAGTGTCCAAGGCGCAACCTCACATAAGACATTCCGAAAATTGCACCTTTACATACCCGCAAATACTAGAATCCTTATCACGGGGATCCCCCAAAAAGGGACGCCTAACTTTCGAAACCCACCCATACACCTCCTGGAGAGTGAACGCCTTGCGCCCAAATTTCATTCCAGTAAAGGATTTAGGGTTCAGTGTTCAGGACATGGACCTTACAATCTATACCCAAGATGGTCCCTTCATACTTAAATGCGGTTTAGGGTTTAAGGTTTAGGACATTCCCCATAAAAAAGCCTCATATACTGAGGGACATATTTATTTTTAGCCATTGGGGATGTTAAATATTTCTACGAAGTTGTTCTGACCCGAAGTAGGTCACTGTGTCTGAGGCTGGAAGTATGGGCCCCTTTCAAAACCCCTCATCTGAAACAAAGTAAGTCTAGTGCCTTGAAGGGTATGTATCCGATATACCTTTAACCCCTAAGCCCTAGGCCATACCTTAGACCCCAAACCTTAAGCCCTATAGTGCTAGGATCATGCGGACCCCAGCCATATGGGTCTGGACATCCAAACCCTACAGTCTGAGTCGAGTAGCCCAACATCGAACCTCCACTTCACATCCTAATGTAGACCCCCGATGAATAAACCCGGCCATTTAGGGTTTAGGGGTTTAGGGTTTAGGTTTTCGGGTTTTTGGTTTCACCTTACCATCACTGAAGGAATTCAACGAGGCGTACCCAGCGATCAAGGATCTGGTCTCCATCGCTGAGGCGGGAAGTCTTTCCAGCTCTTGCGCAGGCCGTTGGCCCCAATCATTAGCCCATATGGCAGCACAAACCTCAAATGCAATCAAACCCTCAACCCTATCCCACAGAGTCGGAACCAACGCCTCGAAGTCTGCTTAAAGGGATTTCAGCGGTTTGCTATGTGTCAATAATCGGCAAACCAAGGGACCATTCAGGGTGGACGTAGGTGACGTAGGGGCCCCTTTGGTAGTTTAGTATAGTCCCTCGTATCTTACTTAAGAAGGAACCCATGTCCACTCAGTATATGGGGACCTATTGACTGTAGCTCATATGGTAGTTTCCATAACATAGACCACAATCAACAGGAGTCAACTATAATCCTGATAGGGGCCCCTGATGTTCAGAACCCTTAGAGGCCAACCTGGCGCCTGGGTCCTACCTAATTCTGGATTCTGGACGGTATGATCGCTTCATTACTCCAAATCCTACGCCCGCAGCACCCAAACCATGCAGCTTCAATCCTGAGATCTTAAACCTGAAGCGTGTAGAGTTTTCGACGGAATCAGAGAATTTTGGCCATCGCTTGCCTCGATCACAACCCTGGTATGGTTAGTTGCTTAGGATTCTTACTTTATAGGGACCCCCAGCACGGTACTACATACTACGTGGGAAGGTCTAGGACGTCTTTCGGGTTGGTATAGGCACCTCCCTTGATCAGCAGTCGGCCCACACAAAATCCTCGATAGCCTTGTGAACCCCTGGGTCCCTTTTTGAGAGCTCCAATTGGAGGAGTCTGCCAAGGGCAAGAATCCTAGATATTACGTTAGTTCGTATTTGCCACCTAGGCTCCTGCGTTAGCACATCCCAAACCCTGAACTCAAACTGCAAATCCCTAAACCCAAAGCCCCCTGGAACAGGAGTCCGTGTTGGCCATCGTAACCATGGCAGAGCCCATACTGGCTAATCCTCCGGCCGAGGGGAGTCCTAAGCCCAGGAGGGTTTAGGGCTTAGGGGTTTAGGGGTTTGGGGCTCAAGGTTTAGGGTCGACGGGTTTATGGCTTATAGGGATATGTAGGAGCATATAGGGATATATGGTCCGGCGCGGCCGCCCTTCCCTCCGGCCCCCCAATCCCTCCCCCCTCCCCTTCTGTCGTGTGTTTAGGAACATTCCCCACATGGTATGGTAGCTATCTTCTAGCCTCTAGGTTACGATTAAGCTACTACCCCCTCCTCCTCCGTGGTCCTGTGGCCTGTGGTCTGGTTCTAGAGGGTTAAAAACCAATTATCCCACCCACTTGTGGTCCGGTGGCCTGTGGTCTGGGCCTTGTGGTGTGTGTGTGTGTGTGTGAGGTTCATGGAAGATTTAAGAGGGCTTTTCTAGATGATTTTAAATTTTGATGCGTTGAGATCGCTCTAGAAGAGCTATAGAGGTGATTTAACTGAGAGTATTTCGGGACTGTGTATGAATAGCCGTAAACTGTGTTGTGATTATATGCGGACCATATCGTGTGGCCAGGTAGCTACATGTAAGTATGGGAGACTATGGTACCCAATATAGAGTACAACTATATCTTCCTTTTGGGCATCGTATTTTACGTACATAAGGAATATGTTCGTACTTGGCTCAACTACCAAAAAACATTACTCATGTGAAAATGATGCAGGTGTTAGATTCATTGGAATGGAAGACAGCGTAGGCAGCACAGTCTAAGGAGATTCTTGTTGCTCTTTTCTGCCCCCAAAGGATCCCTACCAACATGTTAGTACGCCTAGAAGTTGTAGGGGGAGCTAAAGAGCCCAGGAATCTCCAAAACCATAGGGGAGCTGATTCCCTAGAGGAATTCTAGGCTTGCAGAGATGCTGCGGGGCTGCGGGGTTTGGGATGACATCTGTGTTAGGTGCTAAGGTTTGGGGCTGGACTGCAGTCCTCTTTAAGTAGATAGAATATGGCTTTGGGTACATTATAACAAGATCCCCATTACCCCATATTCTATCCACTTAAGGGGGAGTATGACCCCTGAACCCTAAACCCTAAATAGTAGTTTCCACTTTCTTTTCCATTATCTCAATATATCCCCAACATAATTATTATGTTTTACAGTGACGGGTCTAATGAGATTCAAGTTCGCAAGGAGCCGAGATCCTGACCTCCCACACCCCCATAAGGCCCGCAAGCCTGAGTCCTACCAGTAATATGGGGGCCTAAATAATTACCAATACTGAATACTGTTGATGGAGGAAATCTTGCACCACCTTAAGTCCCTAAAGTCTCAGGAATCACAGCAATTCAGGGGCCCTAGGTGGTGCAAAATTTCATCCATCAACAGTATTATGCTTCCATAGGGGTTAGGGTTTAGGGCGTGGGGGGTAATTGCCAATGTTATGGTTCCATATTCCTTATATAATTATAGTATAAGGTACCTCAAATGGACCTCAAACTGATATTGGTAGTTATTTAGGCCCCTGTAGTAACTCCAAAGCCTGAGTCAGCCAGCTACAGGTGATGACCTAAAGAAGGCCCTCGATGAGGTGGAGGCGGGCCACAGGGCCGCAGGGTTTAGGGTTTAGGGTTTGGGGTTTAGGGTTTGCCTGATGTTGTCGTTGTTGCAGAGGAGACATGTTCGATGTAGCCAGAGGCACCTTTGTGTGTACTGGAGCCACCAACCCTAAACCCTAAACCTGGTATGAAGCTGGGGCAGAAATTTCAGCCGACGAAGGCAACAGACCCATTGCGTTCGCGCAGACGTAAAAGTCCCAAGGGTTAAGAAAAACACCTAAGCCCACAACCCTAAACCCTAAACCCGCACCTTTTTGTGTACTGGAGCCACCATCCCTGTGTTGCTCAGTTTTCCTACTGCCGTTATTCTTGTGTTTTGTCGTGCATGGATCAGTATGCTTTGAGAAAACCTGAAATCGACAATCTAGTCGGGGTTGCTGTTCAAGAGCTCAAGTCAAGTTACCGTACAAAGTTAGCCCTATTTTTTACCATGTACACTTAATGAAAATTCCTTAGCAGCAACCCCGTAATCCTACCCAAGAAGTCAGATTTTTTTTTGTTTCGACCCTCCATCTTAATTAGGCATAGTCTAAACTCCCTTAAGGAGGTTCTCAGGGCATTATGCAGGGGATCATTTGGGAGTGTTTTTATGGGGTTTACTAGGAGTCAGACTATAGCTCACTTGCATTGCGAAGGGCTGTCTGTTATGCGGCGATGGTGCTAATCTTGGGTTGCTTGTCCAGTTGCGCGTCTGGAAATGTCTAAAAATCGCGCGATGGAACCGTATTTGGCATAACCCCCATACAACCCTAATATAACCCCAATATAACCTTCATATAACCCTATTATAAGTTCCTCAAAACCATCCGCACAGGGAGGAGCCCTTCGATCTCCTCACCCTCGAGGACTCCCTGAGCCCTGAAACACCCCCATGAGGCCCTTAAGCCCGAGTCCTACCAAGAATATAGGGGCCTAAATAATCAGGGTTTATAGGGTTTAGGGAATGATTACCAATATTATGGTTCCATATTCCTTATATGGTGACTCACACCATTCTTGAGAGAGGGATCCGTAGACGCAGACTTTGCACAGGCAGCCTCCAACGATGCGCAGACGAAGATTAATGAGGCGCCGCCAAATTGCCGTTGTCCAGGTAGTTTTTCCCGGGCATCTCAAATAGGACAGATCCCCTAAGATGCCCAGTTCCTTTTTTATACTAATCCCCCCATGAATAAGTCCTTCCTACGGGATCTGTCTTTTCCTGGGGTTACTACGCCCTAGGATTTCACCCCAGGTTCATTATCAGCTTAGGGTTATTGGATTTGGTGGCTTAGAGTTTATTTAGCGTTGACTGTTTTCTGGGATGCTTAAAGCATGTCTAAGCCTGGAGTAGGTTGGAGGCATGTATGTCTGCCAACTCTAGTGCTCCCCCTCAAATCCATACGACGATTACCAAGGGTAGTTGGGAATCCAGTATACGATTATCATACGACCATAATAGAGTCCTCATTGGGGGTTTGGGGTTGTCAAAGCCACTTTATGCATGTAGGTACATTATCAGTTCGTTTGAAGGTCTTCGTCGTGCCATGTCTACAAATGTTCGCGCTTCAGAGCCCCGTGGAAACCGTCATGTCACCGAAACCCTAAGCCCTAAACATCAGCGCTAACCTGCCGGATCGTCCCCTAATTTTAAACTTCACTACTGGAACTGCAAACCTTTGTTAAAGCACTAAACCCTAAATAGTAGTTCCAGTTTTGTGTTCCATTATCCCAATACAAGCTCTATACTGCCCACCATTCACCCCAACAATCTTATAGGATCTTGCATGGGGACCCTCAGAATCCTTCCGTAATCCCCAAAATCTCCCGAGGCCCGATTCGGGACCCTGCTTGGAGAAACTTCCTTGTGGGGTCCTTCATCCCCGACGTATGGTTACCCATGAACCTCAGTACTCAGTACCCCAAGTTCAATCGTAATGTTGAACTTGGAGGGTCAAGGAACTTCGTGAATATACTTGTAAGACATATAATAGAGACCTTAGTTATCCCCATCACCAACCTACTTGCTAAGTCCCCCTGACGCTCCATGACCGGAATACCACGAAGGCAAGGAAGGAGCTGGCGCCCAAACTCGCGGGGGCCGCTGGGCCAAACCTGGATTTTCTGCTGTCGACGGCTTTGATTTTTATGCCATGGGTTGCATTGGGCCTCCATCCACTAATAGTGACCACCAGAGGTACTGGTCATAATATTAGGTTCCCTACATACATGTATATATATATATATATCCCTAGTACACATTCTTATTTGGTGGGGGCCCAACCCAATCTACAGGCTTAGGGTTTCTCGGTGCTTCAAGGTTCCAGGGTAGGCCTAATTACCGATCACCTTGTTAGTCTACTGCGTCTTGCTGTCAGGAATTGAGGTTGTAGCTGAGGGTTTAGGGGTTTAGGGTTTAGGTTTCAGAGTTTAGGGTTTTAACAAAGGTGTCCGTGCTCAACTTTAAACCTTAAACCCGGAACCCTGATCCGTGTCCGGGGCTTAGAACAGGGCAGAGGCATAAGAAGATTGAGGCTATGGTGCTTTTGACGACCTTGGGTGGGCTGCATTAACGTCTCCCCTAAGATTTGCAGTTTAGGGTTTAGGGTTACCGCAGCATACCCCTGTGGGAATTTACACCGGGGACATATTTGACTTTGGGGCAGGATGCGAACCCTAAACCCTAAACCCTAAACCCCTAAACCGCTTTGGGATGAAGATCCTAGAGCTGAAGGGAGAGGAGTTGAGTCTTCAGTGTTTCGGCGGAGTTTAATATGTTCATAAGTCCCTCACAACCCCCGCCCCCCTCCCCTATCCCCAGTTTCCCCCTGAATTAATTTTAGTTAGGCCAAATACTACCCTAAACCCTAAACCCTAAACCCTAAACTTTAGTGCGGGGCAACCTCGGGGGCTAGTAAAGAGGATGTCAATTGCCGTAGCCTGCTTGGTGTTGTAAGAGGTCTCTAATATAGGGGCTTAACTAGCTACCAGTATTATGGTTCCATAGGGTTTAGGGTGTAGGGTGTAGGGAATACTTACCAATATTCTGGTTCCATATGCCTTGTATACTTATAGTATATAGTACCGCAAATGGACCTCAAAGTGATAATTTTTGATTATTTAGGCCCCTGTAGTAACCTCTTCACCGCAAAGCAAGCTGTCCTTCAGACCCCATGTAAACTTGAAGAGGGCCACTGGTTTGGGTTCAGGGATGAGGATGATCTGAACCTAAACCTTAAACCCTACACATAAAGTGTCAGCTTTTACACACAAGCCTGCAGCATTTTCCACGAACAGCCTGAGGCGCAAACTCCTCCAGCCAATAAACCACTAAAGGGTTTCGGGTTTAGGAGTTTAGGGTTTAGGGTCTGGGGTTTAGGGTTTAGGATTTAGGGTTTTTGAACATCCCATAACCGAAAAACAACTTGGAATCCCCAACTCTTAGACCCGACGCCCTACGCTCAGGCACGGAATTATGCTCCGGAAGCAAAGAAGGCCCGCCGTATGATGGGGAGCCCGCAATGAGTAATCCCATCCCCCTGATATTGTCCTGCTTGGTTCCTAGAATATGGCTCTGGGTATATTTTAAAAATGAGATCCCCATATAGTCCATATTCTATCTATCTAAGGGGGAGACTAATATTTTACAACAGAATGGTATTAGCCGGCTTCATTATCCTAAACCCCAATAGGGAGAGAGGATCAGTACTCGGTGGGGTTCTCAAAACAGGACTCGGCTTAAATGCTTTTGCAGGGTTTAGGAACTGTTAGGTTTAGAGATAAGAGGTTTGGGAATTGGGAATTGTCAAAAACGGAGGCCTTGGGGACCTTAGCATCTCCATAGGCTTAAGTTGCTGTTTCCAACATTGCGACGTCGCAGGACGTGCTGCTTCAAGTGGTCAGCACTGTGCAGCCTTGCGACGTACGCTGATTCATCGAATGTTGATTTGTCTGTGTTGGTGCAAGCATGGTTCCTCTGTCGGTAGAAGTGATGGTCCATAGAAAAACTCGTGCCGAGGGTGATGACGGCACATGCCGAAGATTTGGGGATGCAGTACACGAAGGACGCGCTGGCAAAGATGCGGAATCTGAAAGCGCGCGTCAGCTACGCTACTACAGTGCCAAACAGCTGCATATGTCCGCACAATGCCACTTCCACCCAAATTTGAGAAATTCCCAGCTTAAATCACAGAGGGCAGCGAAAGAAAGCCACCCTACAACCCTGAGAGCCTCTTACCCCCTTTAACATTGCATCTCTGAGCCCCTAAACCTCAAACCCTGAATCCCGCAGAGGGTCCGCAAGGGCACACCATTTTGAGACACGTCTACGTAAACCCTGAACTCTGCAGTCTAGAAATGCAGGATTGGGAGCTGGAAGGTTTGAGTTTGTTAGGGAGTGTAAACGATTACAGTCAACTCCCCCTAATATCAAGCACCTCCCCCCAGAATGGCCATACCCCCTACAAGGACTGTATAGGGTATGTTTAGGATTAGTGAATCTGTGGTTTGATGTTGACATGCAGGGGTGCTGTAGGGCGATCACTAAGAAATCCTATACTTTCTTTGGGTATGGGCTTCCTTATACAACTGCTTGTTTTGTCCAGGGGAAATGGAGATGAAGAACTTAGAGGCCTATGCTGTTCTTGATATTGAGAACCCCTCATGACCTTGGTATACCAAACTACCTCTATAGTCCCCCTTAAGTACATGCAACATGGCTTTGGGTATATTGTAATAAGATCCCCATATCCCATATTCTATCTACTTAAGGGGGACTATATACCTAACCTGCGTATATCCCTGGACAGACCGCCATCTTGGAGTATTCGGCGCTCCAGACAAAGCTCACCGAGGCTGAACAGATGGCTGCTATAAGGGCTGCTCTGTCGGAGTCCTTTGCAGGGGTTGTGGAGGTTCTACAGGAGCTCTATAATGGAGAGTCAAATTCTATATGGAAAATAAAATGGAAAATGGAAGCCCTATGTCCCTTTAAAACGTAGAATCAAATGGAAAATGACATGGAACCCTAGGTCCCTTTAAGGGGTATATATGGAAAAAGAAAGCCCTAAACCCTAAACCCTAAATTGGAAACCCTAGGTCCCTGTAAGGGGTATATAGGGTTTATAGGGAGCTCTGGGATGATCAAGGTTTAGGGATTTAG
>CAJNIZ010035446.1:15731-29359 GCA_905231905.1 Symbiodinium pilosum
ACAGATAGATAGATAGATAGATCGATAGATAGATAGATGGGTTGTGGGGAGCAAGATGGGAAAAAGAGGATGTAGAAGCATGGTCCACCTTACACATCCTAACTCTCCAAACTATTGAAGTGCCATATTCAACCAGGAAGCCCAATAAAACTCCTAAACCCTAACCCTTAAACCCTTGAAACCCTCAAACCTCTAAACCTTTAAACCCTTAAACCCTTGAACCCAAAACCCCAAAACCCTTGAACCCTACACAATGATAGAAGGATCCCTAAGAACCCTCATGATGACCTTATAGTCCCTAAGAATGGTATTATATAGGGGTTACATTGAGGTTGTATTGAGGTTATATAGGGGTTATATTGGGGTTATATAGGGGTTATAGTGGGGTTATATATATATATATATAGATAAAGATAATGTCTATATGAGCTACAGTCAATATTTTCTTACGCACTTTAATGGATCTCCAGAATCTTCTTTTCTTATAGTTTTTGGGGGCACCCGAACAATGCTGAGGTTCCCAGGTTTAGGGTTAGGGTTCAGGGTTTAGGTTACAGGGCAGCAGATAATTGACTCGTACCCTTAGATAGGGTCTATGGTTCCTAATGGTGGGTATCCAGGGTATAAAGAGAGTACACGGAGGGTCTAGGTAGATAAGTAATGATGGGTGGTCGAAACTGTGGTGTCTTTCTTAAAAGCAACCATAATTTTGACCCCCGTATTCTCATAGTTCAGGGTCCTACATCACACAGGCAGTTGTCCACGTAAGAAGGCTTTCCTCTCAGCCCCCTGTCAGGAAGCGCAATCTGTTGTTGACTTTTTGTGGGGTTATGTAGGGTTTTTTTTCAGACCCCTAGGAGCCGGGCTTTCGAAAGGTCATGCTCCCCAGTTTTGGGGTACAGGAGGCTACAGAAACGGGAGTTTCCAAAACTCGTCCCTTTTTGGGAGCTCCTGTAATGTGGGCTTTATGGAACCCACCCCATTTGTTGGAAACATCTATGTGGGTTCCGCAGGCTCCAGGTACGGGTCGGGGAATAACACAAAAGATCAGATATCTTGCGCCTCATGTGGCTCTGACCTTTGCTGGGTCGCTGCTAAGGACCTTGAATTAAGTTACCATAATATGGCTATACAGCAGATAATAGGGCTTCCTTACTATACGAGCTTAATCTAAACACCTCAACAGCCACCTACTACTACTCTCTCCCAAATCAAGTTATCCTGGACCCCCATGGCGGCCATTGAAAGGGAGATGAGTCTTCATACGCTCATATGATTCTTGTTGGGTTCCATGTCAGTTTAGGAGAGGGTAGTACTCTCAAGTTCAGCAAGGCCCTGATGTCAAGCTCGGAGTTTACTTTTTTAAGAGATTACAATCGTACCCCCCCAAAGGTACACCCCCCCCCCCAGATTTAGAACTCCCTATTAGGCCTTATTAAGCCCTATCATCCTTATTAAGTCCTTAAACAGCGGGGTACCTTTGGGGGGTACTATTGTAATCCCTTGATTATTTGTGCTGGACTGGTGGAGTCAGCAAAGGTGGGAGGTAGGGACGGAAACTCGGTTTTTTTTTGCTCAGAATTCATTCCCTGCACTCCCTGCGGTGCCAGTGGGCACAGCTTTCTGACTTGGGGTTTAGGGTTTTAGGCTTTAGGGTTTAGGGGGGTCACTCTACATGTAAATAAAACTTAATTACAAAGGTCTGAAACCAACAGCTCTGACTCCAAACTTTCTCTGCATTGCTGGTGGAACGCTGGCTGTCAGGCGCAGAAGAAGTTGGGACCCTTCAGGCGGGGCTTGCTTTACCGTAAGGGCCTAAATAATTGCCCATATTATGGTTCCATATTCCTTATATAATCATGGTCTATGGTACCTCAAATGGACCTCAACATGATATTGGTAACCATTTAGGCCCCTGTAGTAGGGGCTACGGAGCTCTGGGCTTTGAGCATTGGGGTCCAGATGTTGTGGAAAGGATGGATGGACCACGTACCATGAAAGCTTGTCTGGGCATATTGAGCCTTTTCCTGGGCAATTTGAAGCGACCTCACCCGACCTCGCCCTAAATAGTGGTGCATATAGGGAATAGTACAAAATGGCCATAACTTGGTAGTTGAAATTATTGCCCTGCTTCTTGTAGCCCTCAGTAAAGCATATAGATTTTGCCCAGACAGGGGCTTAGGCGTTTTCTGCCAAATCTTAGGCCAATGTAGACCCCAAAATACTATAGTCCTTATTATAGGGACCCCCAAAAGGGTACCCCTAATTTTGGGAAACTACCATTTTGGGTTTAGGGGTTAGGATCTAGACAATCCTCATACCTTACCCTAAACCCTAAACCCTAAACCCTAAACCGTATGGTCGGTCCTCTCAGAAAAAACCTCTAAGGCCTGGGATGGAACGACTTCTGGTCTGGGAGTCATATCTGAAGGGTTTGTGATGTGATTGTGAATCCTAGTCCTAAAATGGAGGTTTCTCAGAATGGGCTGCTTTCAAAGGGCTTTGGGCTTCGACTGTGTCTATGTATGCATGCATTTTTAGGTGATGCGGATTACGGGAGGCCTTTGCAGTCCTTACAAAATTCTCAACATGCGCCTGCAAGCTCTATGAAGGCGAGGCGCAAACAACCCCTCAAAACTCTAAACCCAAACCCAAAATGATATGTAGTCGTTTCCATTTTCTTTTCCACTATCCCCATATAACCCCATATGACCTCTATATACCCCCTACATAACCCCTATATAATCCCTATATAATCCCTATATAACCTCAGCCCAAGTGTCTGTCTCCGATGCTCGACAGGACCTTCAAGAAGGATTTCCAGCAAAAGGTGAAGGCCAAGCAGGCAGGTTTAGGGTTCAGGGTTTAGGGTTTAGGGTTCAGGGTTCAGGGTTTGGGGTTTAGGGTTTAGTGTGCCGGTCTGCTGGGGATACACAGATGAAATTCCATGATTTGTTGGCTCACCTGGAGGTCCGGGAAATCATCACTCAAGTAACGTAGCTTTAGCCCAATTGTAGCCTGAATGGTGGACTTCAGGGGGCTTATGATTGGGTTGCTTCGCGGGTTGTAGGTCCACTCCAAACCCCTAAACCCTACTCCAAGCCCTAAACTCCAAGTCTTAAACCCTAAACCTTCAGATTTGCGCGTTGGCTTGCTTGTGCTTGGTAGCTATCACGGTGTGGGTGTCGTAGGGCTTCGGGCTTACTTACCTCTGGTTAGCATGGAGTGAAGGAATGGCCCAATAAAACCCCTGAGAACATAGCAGGTTCGGTTCGGTTTTCTTCCCTAAACCCTAAACCACCCTCCCTTCATTCCTTGCTCGAAAGAGGTAAGTTTTGAGTTTAGGACTCTACCTGGTGGATGCCATGTTGTTGGAGGCATGCTAGGTTTAATTCAAGAAGCTCTAATTCCTCAGAGGGTCCATGTACCCATAATTAGGTACTTGGCTTTCGGGTTAATAGTAATTATAGTACAGGTTTTGGGTAGGTATATGATCATTGAGTACTTGGACCCTGTTTCAGAAGCTGCTGAAACGTTTGTGTTGGATCTGGGAGAAGGGGATTGGGTTCCAAAACTCGGGGGCGCTTTCTGTGCCCCTTGTAAGGAATCCTCGTAAGAAGGACAGCACTATTTGAGCTATAGTCTAAACTCCTTAAAGGGGGGTCATATAGGGGATTATATATGGGACTACTATAGGGATTATGAAGGGGGATACTAGGAGTTTAGACAATGGCTCATTTCAGGGTTGATAGTTGGGCGCCATTTGATGCAATCAACAGCAAATGGGGATGAGCGAAGGAAGGCATATCGAGCTTGGCTTCTACGATCTGGATGGTTTGTTGTAGTACCCTACACCCTTAACCCTAGAAGACTGGGCCTTAGAATTAGAACCTGAATCAGCACCCTGATGGCTGAATCCATGTAATCTCTAGCTCAAGCCCCCAAAAGAGCCCGGTAAGGATGCTGTCCATGAAATCGCGGGGTACATAAGGTTCCATGTTTGTGCGGAGGACGGGCACACCCCGCACCCCAAAACACTTAAGCATTCAACCCTGAATCCCAAAGCCCGAAACCCTGGAACCCTTAGACCCTGAACCCCTAATTAAAACCAAAACCCTAAACCCTAAACCCTAAACCCTAAACCCAAACCCATGAACCCTTAGACCCTGAACCCCTAAACCCAAAACCCATGAATTCTAAAGGCACTTTCCGACCTCTCCGACAAGCTCAGCAATGCCGAGCTCGAAGTGGAGAAGGCCATGCCACGCGATCGGCTCCAGGACCCTAACCTTAAGTAGGGGCCTACGGTCCCTAATAGTGGTTTAGGGTTTAGGGTTTAGGGTTTAGGAGTATTTAGGGTATATATAGGCTTGTAGGGTAGATGGATGGTCTAGTTTTCTTCCAAAATACGCCAGGGATATGCAGGATTTAGGTTTTAGGGTTTATGGTTTTGGCGGATATCCGAAAATTGAAATATTATCTCAATACTGGACCTACATGATGCTTTGGCTTTCTTCTCTGTTATTTACAGGAAAAGAAAACGGGAAAGCTACAGAAAGTCTTGGCAATATGTTCCATAATATGTCAGTGTGCTTTTTCAAAGTCGGAAAACGCGATTTGGAGGAATGGATCCCAATAATAATCCCCATGTAAGCCCCAATCAGATAGTAGTTTCAAATGTCTGTTCCATTCTGCAATAGCTCACCTTATTACCGCCCTGACGCCCAATGATTGCAAACAATGCCTGCATCATCCGCAGGTGTTTCATGTACAGAAGGATGTACATGCAGAGCTCTGCTGGTACGGTCTCTATGTTCTCTGCGTAAAGTCCTAGAGTGATTCCTGAAAAGTCTCCGCATCGCATGCAAGCATTGTCTAGACTCAGTCTAGACTGGTCTTCGTTGGAAATGGTGTTTGACTTTCATAAGCCCAATAAGAAGCGTAGAGGTATTTTCTGAATCTTATCTTATACTGTAAGGAGCGCAGAAGTATGCTCCTTTAATCTTGTCTCAGTAAGAAAACCAAAAATACGAGAGTTTAGGGCTGAAGGATTACAATGTGAAGAATTTGAGTCTTGCAGTGGTGGTCTCGGAGATCAGAACTGATCAGGGAGACGGTCTTCAGGCACCACTCCCTGAACCCGAAATCACGTGAGACTTGGGATGGGCCTTAGGATTTGAGAGGGTATGGGATCCTCCAAGGGTTGCGAACCCTAAGCCCAGAATCCGAACTGTAATCTCTTGAGCCCATAGTCCCTTAGGGTTTAGGGTTTACGGCTACCCTTAATCCTCATGACCAAGCCCTAAGCCCTGACCCCTAAACCCTAAACCCTAGACCCTAAACCCTAAACCCTAAACCCTAAACCCTGACCCTAAACCTTGACCCCAAGACCTCAACCCCAGCGGAGGCGGCGATGATGAGCATCGCAGCGGAGAGCGGGCAGATGAGTGAGGCTCCAGGGCCCTGTCGAGTTTAGGGTTTAGGGCTTAAGGTTTAGGGTTTAGGGTTTAAGGTTCAGCGTTGCGGGGGATGTTCTAGTCTGGGGGCCTGAATGAGGATTTCGGCCTCACTGCGGTGACATAGCGGAAATGAATTCAGGGAAAAAGAACATGGAAACTACGATGTCAGTTAGGTTTTAGGGTCATGGTAGCGTTTTTTTGAACTGAATTGTGGAGACTCAGACCCCTAAAGTTTTGGGGAGCTCTCATTACGCTATAGCCATAGCTTTGCTCTCGTCAGCTGCTAGGGATTAGTCAGGATTGAACATGCTTAAGGACTTCAAGCTTTAGGGTTTCGGGTTTAGGGGCCCATGCAACAATTAGATCCATGGCTGATGCTTTCCGTGGGCATTTACCAGGAAGTCGGGCTACGGCTCAGCAAGTTTGGGCTTCTGCCTCTTAATTGAAAAAGCCATCGCTCCGAACAGTCGTCGATTTTAAGGCATCCGTGGCCAAGCCATGACAACGTCGACGTTGGAGAGTTTCCAATGAACAAGGCATCCATGCCCAGACCATACTAACGTTCGTGTTCCTAGCGCATACGATGGCCAGTGCAGCCATGCCCAGACCATGATAACGTTCGTGTTACGAGAGCATACGATGACCAGTGCATCCATGCCCAGACCATGATAACGCTCGTGTTGCGAGAGCATACGATGACCAGTGCATCCATGCCCAGACCATAACAACGCTCGTGTTACGACAGCATACGATGACCAGTGCATCCATACCCAGACCTATAGCTCTTCCTGAGTATGACGTTTGCAAGGCCCCTCATGAAGCCTCAGACTTCATATAGTGTCTTTCCAGAGCATGACATTTGCAAGGCGCCTCATGAATTCTCGAAGTTTGTATAGTCCTTCCTGCGTATTACATTTGCAGGGCCTCTCATAAACAACCAGACTTCATAACTGAAAACTAGTCACCCGAAAACTTTGTTTTCTGTTGACAAGCTGGAGGTGCGAAATCGCGTTAAAAATGCAATAAAACGCAGAAACGGTGCAAATCCATTCAGAAAAAAGCCCAACAACTCTTGGACATAGGACGCTCTCAAGACCCTCTCCAAATCTAAATCTGCACAAAACAGTGGTTTCGTGCACATCCGCAAAAAAACCAGTGAAGAACGTTTCACAGCCAAAATCGCGCCACTTGCCTAAAACTAGGACACTACGCTGCCGCTTTGACTGCTCTTAGGCCCCTTTGCATTCCTCTATCGTGTGATGCCATCCCATTAGAGCGCTTATCCCACATAAGGCTGGGTGCCTTCCAACCGGGTGCTCCGCAGGATCCAGCTTGTTCTGACGGAAAGTCGCCTCCTATGTAACGTAGGGGCGTAAGTCCTTTTTAGGATTTAGGGGTTTAGGGTTTGATCATAGACCTAGATTGTTTGTATAGCCATGGTAGGTGAAACCTCAAATAGGCGACAAAGCCATACTGGCAAAAGATTGGGCCACTTCACTCCCCAGATGGTTTCTAGTCTAAACTCCTGGTATCCCCGTTCATAATTACAGTCGTCCCCCGTTTGCATCCCCTCTGTAACCCCTTTTCAAGGAATTCAGACTGCAGCTCATATGGTCCCTTTCCTCGCATTCCAGGAGGAGATCTCGGCTTGCCTGAAAGTGCTGGAGCCTGCGCAGGCGGCAGTCGCGGCGGGGAGCTCATCTGAGCGGCCTTCAAGCACCCTAGGGATTTATGGAGGAATAGGCGTCCCTTTAAAGGGGAACAGGGGAGTACATAGGGCTTATACAGGGTTTATACCGGGGTTATATATAAGGATTTATGGAGTCTGCAAAAAGGAGTATAGGGTCTGTATTGGGGCCCCTGACTTATGAAGAGCCCATGGGAAGATGAAATCGATATCATGTGGGAACCCTTGCGGATATTTGTTCAGATGTCACACGGTTTAGGGTTTAGGGTTTAGGAACTCTCCTTCGGGTAGATGCCCGGATAAGTGGGAAAGAGGAGTACTCTCAGCCGCTACACAGTGGAGGCCCTAGCCTTGCAACAACATGATCCTTGGATCTCAGGTAAGGTATTGATTTCTTGAAATGATGGACCAGAACACGCAGATTTTGCCTTCCCCAAGAGTTCCGAAACAGCAAATAAGGCTTAAGCAAAACCAACAAACCTAAACTCCCGAACCTTTGACCCAAGTGTCTTTCCTCGCAGCCCTGCAAAGCCCCAAATCCTAAGCCCTCAAAATCCAACACCTAAAGCCTGGGTCCTAAAGGGCAATGGCAAGTTGCTCAGGCAGCCATTCGCGAAGTCGAGGCACGGATACAGCTCTTAACAGGACCTCAGGCTTCTGTCTAAGGTTTAGTGTTTAGAGGGTTCAGGGATACAATGATGGAGAAGCAAATGGAAAACGAGATGGACATTGAAACGGAAACTAAGGGCTTTATAGGGCTTATCTAGTGTTTTATTGGGGGGTCCCGTCGTCTCCAAATTTGGATTGAGATAACATCCTCCTAGTGGGTAAAGCCCGTATAACAAGAAAATACTCTTTCTTGGCTCAACCACCAAGCGCACTATTCACTTGCAGTTTAAATTCAACAGGGCTCCTTTGATGTTACACACGCCTGTTCATGTCTTGATTTTTCCGAACCCAAACTCTGTGCCCTGGGAGTGTGTGGCCCCGGGGACAGGGGAGTTGAGGTGTTTTGGATTGAAGTGCCTGTGGGTTGGGGCTTTGCTTCTTTTGTTTCGGAGCGAGTCACATGGCGACCCTTCATGACATGAACGACGATGTACGCTGGTGGTCTGATGTTATTGGCTGGTCCCGCCTTTCCGATTTCGAAGATGGTGAAAACAGCATCCCCTTGCAGAAGCGACAGAGCAGCCTTGAACTTGACGCAGACGAGGGAGCTTCAGTCAGCCCAGATGGTGTCGTCCCTTTTAGCCTCTACCGGCCTACTGGTCGCATAAGTGATGTCTCATGGAACAGCCCACCTCTTATGGGCTAAGTCAAAGAGTTTTGTTTTGGTTGACGCACAGCCCTAAATCCTGAACTCTAAGCCCCAAATTCTGGAATTAATACACCCTAACTAAGCCCGAACCGCCAAAATTTAGACGCTAAACCCAAACCTTTGAACTGGAGACCCTTTAAAGGCCCTCAACCCCAAAGTCCCTTCAGGTTTACCCTTGGGGGGGGCTTGCTCCAAACCCTAGACCCTAAACCCGACCCTTGCTGCTGCAGGCTCGGCTAAGGTCAGCAGCGCCTGCCATGAAAGATGAGCTCTCAAGCCTCAAGGACCGGATTTAGGTTTAGGGTTTAGGATTTTAGGGTTTCGGTTTTAAGGTTTAGGGTTTTAGGGTTTGAGGGTTTAGGGTTGATGGTGTTCAGGTCAAGAGCTGGACATGACTCAAAGTTAGACGTAAATCCAACAAGGAATATGCGGTTACAATTTTATAGTATCCCAATGTGAAACCAGGTTTAGGGCTCCGTGTTGAATATATAGAGTGCTTGAGGTTGAGGAGTTAGGGTTTTGGGCTGAGGGCTTCTTGCTTGGAGACGCTGATCGTGACAGAGGGCCTAGTGTTTTGGATACGGGTTTGAGGTTCAGGGCTTGAGGGTTGTTCGCCTCGGGTTCAGGAAGGAGCGTTTGGAGATGGGTCTGTGCTGCGGTCTGAAGAGAGAGAGAGAGAGGTCCTGGGTAGCCCCTGGGATATTTGATATTTTCCCTAATTGCCTTAATAAGGGACCCTTTCTACTAATATTCTTCAAAGGGTTTTAGGGGCCAACCCAGGGTCTCTCTCTAGACGAATAGAGAGAGAGAGAGAGAGAGAGACCCTTTCAGGACGTAGGTTGAATGTTTTGTTGTTAAGGATTTGAGGCTTCAGGTGTTAGAGCGTGCTGGAGTCCCGACGTTTTGACAGTTAGTAGTCTGAGGAACCTATTGGACATGTCTTTCCTCAAATGCGAGTTTCTGAGCTGGTCTCGGTAGAATCCTGAGGAGGGACTTGCCTTCCCTCCTGCCATGCCTCGAATCCAGTATCCCTAAACCCTAAACCCGAACCCAGTTGGTTGCTATTGGTTGCTTGCGATATTTGAGTAGCAGGGCCTGCATCCAGCTCTACAGGAACAAGTATGTGGGTGGTCAACAATTTTTACCCCTTTCTGAAGCTGGCCCTTGGGCCCCAAGAGCTAGATTAAAGAAAAAAATCACGAATTCAAAGTCTGTTAAACCTTAAAGCCTTCACTCTAACTCCTAAACTCTAATGTCTTGAAAACCCTGAAAACTCCACGCGCCAGGACAAAGGTATTGAGATGAGGAAGAAGTGCGAGGCAGGCACAAATAGGAGTTTCCCAAAATTAGGGGTACCTTTTATGGAAAAGAAAATGGAAACTACTATAGTATATTGGGGGTTATTTGAGGCTACATAGGGATAATGGAAAAGAGCATGGAAACTAGTGTTTAGGGTTTAGGGTATATGGGGGTTTCCCAAAATTAGGGGTACCTTTTTGAGGGTCCCTATAATAAGGACTATAGTATTTTTGGGCTCTATATTGGGGTGCCCCTATTTAGGGAAACTACCAAATAGGCTTTTAAGGGTTGATCGGGTTTAGGGTTGATCGGGCCATTCTCAGGGTTTAGGCTTCATAGGGTTTAGGGTTCACGGGGTTCAGGGTTTAGGCCTCAACTATGGGCCCTCCATTGGGTTAGCAGTAATGTACGAGGTATATAGTGGGAATATCAGGATCCCAGGGTTAATTTCAAGGGAATTTACATGAGCTAATAGTCCAACTCCGAGTATTCCCCTTGGTAATGCTTAGAATACTACCCTACGAAAATTTTGTATGATCCCCTTTATGGAGTTTAGACTATGGCTCACATGAGTTTACTAAGGCCTGCTGATGGGTGTGTGCGCGCAACAAGAGGTTCTACTCGTCATGTGGAATGGAGGTGCTTAAGTGAGGTTTAGGCATGACTATCAGTACCACTACGAAACGTTTCAACTGAGACGCACGAATTCCACTTTGAAGCCTGCATGAGGCATCGATGCGACCCACCCCCTGCCCACACACATCCGCCCCATCCCTTTGATGTTTGCCACTACGGCACTTCTCAGCATCTATGGCTTCGTAGTATTGCCGGGTGGCTGTTAAGGACCTTCAATTAAGTTACTATATTGGGGAAACCCTATTATTTACTATATATACCCATTATGGTAACTTAATTTAAGTTCCTTAACAGCAACCCAGTTGAGGGGCACAGGTATGGAGGCTAGCAGTGTCAGCATCACCATTTCTGAGCCTTGTTGGTCTCAGCATTCCGTAGATGCTAGACCTTACACCTTGATCTCTATGGCCTACACGGTAGTTTCCCGAAATAGGGGGACCCTGATATACTATAGTCCTCATTATGGCGACCCCCAAAATGCTGCCCTCAATTTTGGGAAGCCCTAAACCCTATATATCCCTATATTTTCGTATATATCCCCCATAACCCTTTGTAAAGGTACCCAAAATTTTGGGAACCCTAAACCCTAAACCCTAATCCTGTTGAATGCATCGAAGCCCACCAGACCGTGGCTTCCACAATGCGCAATCAGCGGCAAGGCCGGGGTTACAAAAGTAATGTTTAGGGTTTAGGGTTCAGGGGTTTAGGGTTCAGGGGCTTGGGGTTTAGGGGTTTAGGGTTCAGGGGTTTAGGGTATTAGGGTTCGGTGTTTAGGGTTCAGGGTTTAGGGGTTTATGGGTTTAGGGTCTCCAAAAGTAGGGGTCCGGTTTTTTGAGGGTGCGTGTGGGATAGATTTTGCATTTTTTTGGGGATGGGTCGGAAAAGTGGCACCTGAATTTTTGGAAATACCCAAATCGGTGTATGTGCTTAAAGCCTGGTCACAAGTGTAACAAAGATCTTAGTATGTTGTGGAATGCATAGACAAGGGTTTATAGGCCCTAGACTTGAGATGCCATGCATGTTGGACCACGTACCGAAAAAAGGGTTTAGGATTTAGGGTTTGGGGTTTTGGGGTCTCGGGTTTAAGGTTTGAGTTATAGGGGCCGCGGGTAGAGGCCTTTGTGTATGAGGTGTGAGCTGCGCCCCACATCATTTACCTAGACCCTCCATCAACCTTCATTATATGCGCCAAATACTCACTATAATAAGGGACCGTTTACCCCTATTTAGTACTAGAGTACCATAATTCCCAAATTCGAAGCTACTTAGGGTCACGCAGGATTTCGGGTACCCACTCTAGGGATTATGTTGCGGGCATATAGGCGCACATTGAAAGATGTTGGAAGGACAGGTTTCGCTCTGACCCTCATCCCCCAGATTTTTTGGGGTTTCCATTGAGTTTGGGTGAGCCGTTAGCATATTTCGCCCTTGGTCAAGCTCCCATGGCTTGGCAAAGACACCGTCGCAAGGATATCTTTTGGAATTTCTTCAGGGCTAAGTGTCTGGAACTTATACTAAATTCAGCATCGCCCCTCTTGAGAGGACACTGGTCCGGATAGACCCCTTTGTAGGTTTCCACTTTCGTGTGGGAGAGGATGCCGCCATGCAAACTTGCTTAAGGTATATCCGGGCTTGGTTTCAATGACTATAGTTCGTTTAGGGTTCAGGATTTAGCGTCTATGCTTGCATTTGTGCGGACAGTCCTGAAGCATCCACTTGAGAACTGAGGCTTTAGGGTTACCTGTCAAACCCCAGGTTTTAGATGGTCTTTTAAGCATAAACCCAAAAGCCTAACCCCTAAAGCCTAAACCCTCAACCCAGAACTCCATCCTAGTATACGGGTTTGCCTCAACCTAAAGTGAAGGTGATGATGCTTCAGGATCGTTGTCTTTTGCTTAAGGTGCTTACCAGCCTCATCTCACAATGCCTTACCCCAAAACTCTGAACTCCTACCTAGTGTAGAAGCCTGAATAATTCCCAGTACTATCCCCATAAAGTCAACAAAACCCTAAACTGTAAACCCTAAACCCGCTGCATCTGAAACAAATATACTCAAGGCTCCAGACAGGCCACAACCCTATTCCAGTCATGTAGCCCTACATTACGCCCTGCATTTCCCTGAATTCTAAACCCTATGTCCTAAAACGGAAATGCTAAACCCTAAATCCTAAACTGCAAACCTGAAGGTTCAATCCCTGGCCCTACACGCTCAACATCCCACTATTGCCAATACCCGTCTAGTTTCCATGTCATTTTCCATTTGCTTGTCCATGTGGTTCTCCATTACTTATCCCTATAAACCTTCCATCCACTGCCCCAATACAAACCACACATGACCCTATTAACACCCCATACATCCCTATACATACTCTATGTAAACCTTAGATAAATCCCTATGCAAACCCCGTAATTTCCCTGTGTACATATATATATATAACCCCAAAAAACAAACCATTATTCCCTAGTAGTCTTTGCTTCTCTAAGGCCCTGAACCCTAACACCTGAAATCGTAAATAGCCCCAAACCCTTAGTCCGTAGTCTAAACCCTAAACCCTATAGTCCCTGAGTTTCCCTCGTCATCTCCTCGTCTCTCAGGCATTACAGCAGCCCAAATGGCGGCAACCATCACGGAGAAGGTGCTTCCGGTAGGATTTAGGGCATAGGGTTTAGGGCTTAGGGTTTGGGGTATTAGGTCAGCCAGAGAGTCCCATGTGCGGATATCTTAGGATACATACGGTCATGCAGGGATGTAAAGGGTTTGCACGGTTTACGGTAACTGGACCCACAGATCTTGTTACATCCTGATTGAGGAAGATTCCTTAAAACATTTTCCGTATCTCAAGCCTGAAGCACCATGCCTTAACCGTACAGCATAAGCTCAAAAGCCTCCAAAGCCCCACGCACTAGGGAAATCTTCGTTCTCGTGGAGCTTACCGAGGTCAGAAATGCAGTGTTCCAACACAGTTCTATGCCCCTGAACCACACGCACTGCCTTCCCCAAAAAATGGTATCCCCAATTGTGGAAACCCTAAGCCCTAGATATCCTTATATATCCCTATATAACCCCTAAATAACCCCTATATAACCCCTAAATAACCCCTATGTAACCCCTAAATAACCCCTATGTAACCCCTATGTAACCCCTATATAACCCTTGGGCTTTGGGCCCTCATCCCACTTGAGCTAAGGACCTTCATCCGGCACTCTTAAACACGGTTTAGGGTTTAGG
>CAJNIZ010035446.1:29459-42792 GCA_905231905.1 Symbiodinium pilosum
CAAAACCCTAAACCCTAAGGCCCCAAAACCCTTAATTACCGTACACTTTTTCTCCCCCCAAAAGCCCCTGAACTCCTAAACTCTCCACCCCTAAGCCCCAAACCCTTAACCCTGAACTACCCAAACTTCCTGAATGCCTGAATTCAAAGTAGCTAAGTCCTGCAAACTGAATCAGACTTTTCTGTGTTTGTAGATTTAAGAGACCAGTGTAATGTAGAAGTTGTGAAATGGCAATATTATCCCAGGGACGTTCCAAGAATCTCCGGCCTCTAATCCGACCTCCACCTACCTTCAGGAAATGAATCCATCCAACAACGGCAACATGAAGATTACTATGAACATGTGTCGTTGACCAAGATGGGCTGGACCTGACTGAGTTTAGGTCCTAAACCCTAAGAGGAAGAGGTTTGGCTGGCTGGACCGCCTCAGACGGCATGGGATGGGCGATGAAGGAGGTGGCCATTCTACAGTCAGGCCATAGCTGCATTTTGCATTGAACAATGCGCATGATGCATTTCACAGCAAACCCTAGAGCCTAAACCCTAAATCCGAAAGCCTAAACCCCAACTCCTAAACCCTAAACCCCCAACCCTAAACCCCAAACCCCAACATCTCGCAGGTGGCCCTGGCGGAGGAAGGCTTAGCCGCTTGCCAAGATGCCGAAATGCCTTTCCTCAAGGGCATCGAGGCTTGCCTCTGCCTGTTGGTGTTCAGGGTTTAGGGTTTGGGGTTTAGGGTCTGGGGATTAGGGATTGGGGTTTCAGGTTTCAGGGTTTGGGGCTCAGGGTTTGGGGTTTGGGGCTTGGGGTTTAGGAGCTCAATTTAGGAGTCAGGGCTAAATCTTCCTGGCGTCCCTAGGAGTGGGGTGGGTTGAGGTTGATGGTTTCAGGGTTCAAGCTCCTAATTGTGGCATGCTCTCCTCTGAGTTCGCAGGCACACCTCATGATAGGAAGCGCATAAGACGAAGAACCAGATGTATATAGAACCAGCAGAGCCCGGGAACCTCATCAGGGCATGTCATATCTACATTTGCAGTCACCCTATAGACCCCAAACTCCTGCAATCCTTAATCTGGGGAGCCCAAAAACAAACCTCTTGTTTTTTGAACCCTCGTGATTTACATACGTACATGTATGCATACATACATGCATGCATTCGCAACCATCAAGTATTCCACATGCTAAATCATAAGTATAGCTGTTCAGTTTAACCGGGCTAGGGCTTGGTCAGCGCGGTTTAGGGCATGGGGTTTTGAAAGGAGGCTCAGGGGACTCAGCAAGGAATAGAAAATGGAATGGAACCTGCTTCAATGTTATTTGAGGTTTAGGGTCTAACATTTGGGGGACGTAGTAAGTAGGCTAAAAGCAGGGTTAGAAGTCCCCTACTTGAGGTTGGCTTGCTTGTGACCCCTGTATTGCCTACTTGCTAAGTCCCCTGCCTCTAAGTATGGGTTTCCTGACACATCTGCCAACCGGATCTTGTTTCGATCTTAAGGGTAATAACTAGGCCATGTAGGGACAAGTTCAAGCTGTGACCAATTCATAGCCTATAGGGTCTTATGATTACTTTTATAGATAATGCTAGTGTCTCGTGTTATGCCTACCTAGGCGCTAGGACTGAAAGTGGGTTGCCTGCAGGACCCCGGCTCAAGCATGGTCAGGAGCAGTACCCTAAACCCTAAACTCTAAACCCTAAATCCTAAACCCTGTAGCACGCAGCAGCAGAGCTCCTCCTTATGCAGGTTTAGCAGCCTCAACGCTTCGAACTTGATATTGCTGGCCTCAACCTTTATGCATCGTAAATCCCATACAGCTTTGTTCCCCTGAACCCTAAATCCCCTAGATCCCCTAAACCCTCAAAACCCTAAATCCCCTAAATTCCCTAAATCCCCGTAACCCTAAATCCCTAAACCCTAAATCCCAAACTTCCTAAACCATCCCAATACTGCGTTGTGCTGTGCAGGTTCTGCCAGCGGAGGAGTCGGCGAAAGCCATCTCTGATTGTGAGGGTGCGTCTGCCAGGGCCTTGGGGGTTAAGGGTTTAGGGGTTTAGGGTTTACGGTTTAGGGGTTTAGGGTTTAGGGGTTTAGGATTTAGGGGTTTAGGGTTTAGAGATATGATATTGGTTCTGCACGGGCTATATCAGGGTCTTACATCGACATATAAGTACATACGGATAGATGCGTCTACTGTAGGGTTTAGGCAGGGGCAAATAATGGTGTGTCGCGCGTTTAGAAGTCAGAGCTTCAATGTTTCGGTTGATGTTGCTGATAAGGCAGGTTGTACATGCCCGTATATGGGTTAAACCTGAGTATCCTACTGTATAAGCCTGCTGATTACTGCATCCATGAGGCTCCCAGCAGGTATCACTGTGGCCCAGCTTGTTGGAATATATGCGCATCGGAACAGAGTTTACGGCCTCGGTTCGGGGGTTAAACCTTCTTCAAGACATGGCTATGGGAGCCACAGCCCAAGCATGGGAAAGTAGTGGTCGGTTGATACCATGTCCAGTCTCTCTCTAGAACGTGGGTCTTGATTAAGCACACGACGATACCTTGAATACAGGCCCTCCAAATGGACATTCCGAAATGTACACACCCTCCCGTCCCGGAGAAACCCGAAGTATCACTGGGGAAAATGCTATCCGCATGACATCCTGCGGCCAGGGCAAGAGTTAAGGGTTTAGGGCTTTGACTGTGTGGCAGTCTCTGCTCATGCCTGGGGTTCTACCCTCCTGGCCGAATCAGAACATAGAACCAAACGTCTCTTTACGTGCAAACCTGAGATGTTAACTCCTAACGTGCAGGGAAGATGCCTTGATAAGTGGAGAATTATCACCTTAGAACTCTACTATACTTGCAGTAGGGTGCACCCCCAAATAATGTCTAGACCCTACATTTGGCACACTAAACCCTAAACCCTAAACACGTTTCAACGTCCTCACTTCAGTAAGCCCCTACACCTTCGTAAATGAAAGTTTCTATGTAGACTCCTATGCGGAACCCTCCCTACTCCCCAAATAATCCGCATATCTCCTTGGGATGTCTAGCGTTCAAGAGAAGCACGGTCAACGCCCCTTGCAGAACCTTGAGGGTTCTAGGGCTTAGGTTGCAAGTGACCTCGCGGTTTAGGGTTTAGGGTTTAGGGACCTGTGTGTGTGTGTGTGTGTGTATATTTAATGTAGCTTCAAGTACTTCAATTCCAGTCAGTGCAGGCCTAAAGCAGCCTGAATCAGCCTGAGTGAAGCGCATTACTATATACCCCAAATACCCATTGTAAGGGATCAGGTACTCCTATGTGAGGGTACAAGGACAGGCAGGGTCCTGGTAACTATCAAAGTTATTTTCATAGATTCCTCGTATCCGTGTGGTATAGGGTACCTCGAAATGCGATTGGTGAATCCCGCCCCCTTGCAATGACAGCCCCTGAGCAGTCACGCAAACCTTCAAACTAAAGAGCACGAGTTCTCATCCTTTAGTCTGTAGACTACCCCGCTTATACGTATAGTCCCACGTTAAGTAGATAGAATATGGCTTTGGGTATATTATAATAAGATCCCCATATACCCCATATTCTATCTACTCAAGGGGGATTATATTCTGCCACTAAAGAAAGAAGATACGTCCCAATATGGGTTTCCTATTCTTAGGGGTTGCATGTTGGCTGAGAAGCTCCCACATGCCCAGAACCCCGACATTAGGATCTTACAATAGGCATATGAGCTATAGTCTAAACTCCTTAAAGGGGGGTTATATAGGGGATTATATAGGGAACTACCATAAGGGATATTAGGGGGGATACTAGGAGTTTAGACTATGGCTCATATGATCGTTATAGGGTTCCAATGGGGGAGGTTGTTTGTTGATCAATCTTCAAGGGACTTTAAAGGGAACTCAAACAGGGAACCCTAAGAACATAGTAAGAATAAAAAAGAATATAAGGACCCTGGTAGGTATATTCCTATGATATTCCTACTATATTCTTGGGGTTCCCTGTTTGGGGTTCCCATTTCAACCCTTTTGAAACTTGCACCAGGGCAAAGCGGAACTGGCCCTGAACCAGGCATTGGAATTGTCAAAAGGGAATTGTCGTCTGAGGGTTCAGGGTCCGATGCAAACACGCGTTTCCTACTCTTGGAGAGGGAGCAGAGCTTTTTTGTGGGTGGGTTTTGTGGGCAAGGTTCTGCTGTTGGGATTCAGGATTTAGGGTATCGTTTGCGAAGCCATGGTTGCAAGATCTTTCAAGGGCAAGCTGCGTAGACGTCACTGGACAACCTAGAACGAGCTCGCCCCAAATGATGGTTCATCTGAGACACTATTCCGAAGTGGCGTTGTGTTGGGGTTTGGGGTTTAGGGTAGATCGTTTTGTCGGCATAACTCAGGACCTCATCAGATTTCGATGTTGAGGGCTTCTTGGGGTCAATGCAAACCTCCCTGAAACGTGCCGGGCTTGGAGGTGCAGTTATGGGTTCTCCTAACCACCCCCAATACTATCCCTACTCCTAAAGTTCCCCCTGAAGCTGCCCTGAATGAGCACAATGATTAAGGGGGAACTTTGGAGTTTCGGGGGTAGTACGGAATGGGTTGGTCAGGTAATCCGAACGCAATGGCCTGGATTGGGGTGCTGTACTCACCTGACATCGGCATGGAACTTTGGGTTCTTGGCTTGCTTTACTCCTGCTTGAGCAGGAGTCGGGGAGAGACTCTTTCTGCGCTTCCAGAAGCAGCATTTAACCCTAAACCCCCATATATTTGGATTCATCTGGGGATCCACTTCCCCACTTCCCCTCAAGCACTTATCCGCTGCGTATGTACCCATCTGCCAAATGCTAGAATGAAGATACGTTTAAGGTTTATGCCACCTAGGGTTTTGGGCACTGTAGGTCTAAGGTTTAGGCCATCTAGGGTTTTGGATTTTGTGGGAACCACTTTCCAGTTTGAGGTAGACTGTTCAGCAAAAGGGTTTGACTGCTGCAAAATGGCGCTAATGTAAAAGCGCGGTTACCTTTAGTATCATGCTTTCGCCTATTACACCACTCTATACTACCCGTCCCTAGGTTCACCCTTAACTATATAGCCTTAAATAGGCTTAATTATCTTCAAATAACAAAAATCAAGGGGGCAACCTGGGTGGGGGCAGTTTTGAGGGGGTAGTAGGGGAACCCATGATAGTAGAGGTGCTGCGCTGGCCTCATCTTTCAAGGTTAGAGCTGCCACAGTTTAGGGTTCAGGGTTTAGAGTTTAGGGTTCAGGGTTCAGTGTGTGGGTTTTAGGGTTTAGGGTGTTGGGTTCCTTCAAATGCCAAGATCTGCTACAAAAGCCTCACCTGTGGAAAGGGATCTTGGATTTTGAGGCCCCCCTATTCTCCAAGTGGCCCTCTTTCTAGCATGCCGGTATTTGCCATCTACTGAATCCCAAAAGAAACTTCATATGACGCTTCAACCGTACAGTAAGTGGAAGCCCTACAGGCTCTGAAACGCTAAGCCCTAGACTCTCTGAAGCCATTCCCGCGAAGGCACGGAGCATGATTCGCCAGAAGCAGGCGGATGCCAAAAAGTTCCCCAAGGACCCTGTTCAAGATTTCGAGCTTAACTAGGGTTTAAGTAGTACGGTTTAGGGTTCAAGCTAGGGCTTGGGTATGGGGTTCAGAGTTTTAAGTTGTTTTTTTTGGGGTCGGGGAAGAGTAGGGCAGAGGGGTAGGCCTTGGGTCATTCCCCCTCCCAGCAACTGTCCTTAAAGGGGCCTTATTAGGGGGGTTCTTATAACTCCTATAACCCATTGTGGTAACAGTTACTGTAAAGGGGGAATGACCCAAGGTAGGCCTGATTTGCAGAGTTTCAGAAAATGCGCCAGTTGCCGTGGGAATACTTGAGGGAGTCTCAGGGCTCACACCCTAAAAGCAGAATGTCTAAGGCCTATAAGTCCCCCTTAAGTAGATAGAAGATGGCCTTGGGTATATGAAAATAAGATCCCCATATATCCCATATTCTATCTACTTAAGGGAGACTATAAGCCCAACATCTTAAACCCTGAGCCCTGCCTAAACTCGAAGCCCAAGCCCAAAAGCTCAAAGCCTAAACCCCAACACAGAGACCCACGCGCTAAACCCAAAGCTTAACCCTTAAACCCTAAGCCCCAAATCCCAAAGCAAGTCAGAGTTCAACAGACCATCATCCCCATTATGTAACGATTCCTAACCGTAAGCCATTCTCATCACCCTAAACTTTACGCTTGGAGGTTCATGGGTAGTTGTACGTAGACTTGCGCAAGAAAGGTCCCTGTTATAGCCTTTAGTATAGCTACCACGAACCTGCAAGTATCCTTATAGCCCCATGGCCCCCTCAAAATATTCCCCATTGTTCTCGTCCTCGCTAGATCTGGCTGTCCCAACCCTATAATGACCTCTACAACTACAACAGCCCTATCAGAGTCATAGGGTCCTTATTTAGGGGTCGTGGTAACCACAGCCCCTCAATAATTAATCAAAATCCCCTATACAACCCCAGTTCCCATTTCATTTTCCATTTTTTCCCTTGATTCTCTCTACTATCTCTCGTAAGCCTACGTAAATCCCTGTGTATATATAATAGTATAATCCTTTATAAGGGAACCTAAGCCCTAAACCCCTGACAAAGGGAACCTGAACCTCTTCAACGCCCCAGGAGTTCTAGGTACCATACCCTAAACCCTAAACTCCAAAACCTAAACCCTAAACTTTTAGATTGTAGTCTCCATTTTCTTTTCCAATATCACTACATGGCCCCGATATCCTTCTATAACCCAAATAAACCCCCTATGTAAAACAGTAGTTTCCATGTTCTGTTCCATTATCCCTATATAGTCCATGTATATTCAAAGTCCCAGGAGCTACAGGAGAAGGCGCAGGCCGAGCTCACGCAGTTGAGCCAGCGCACGGAGGCCTCTGCCAGGGCAATGCAGGGGGGTGTACCAAGGGTTCCCTTTAGGGTTTCGGGTTTAGGGTCTAAGGTTTCGGGTTTAGGGTCTAAGGTTTAGGGCTTAGGATCTAAGGTTTAGGGCTTAGGGTTTAGGGCCGTTTAGGGTTTAGGGGCAGCCCCTTCTGCGCCTTAAAGGGGTTCAGGGTGCAGGGTGCCAGGGCAATGCAGGGGGCTACTCAAGATAGGAATAAGTGAGGTTTTATGGTGTTTTATAGGGTCTGGGGTTTAAGGTTACTATTACCGCAACAATGGAACGTCACATGGAAAAGCGGACGTAGAAAATAAATGGAAACTGGGATGATATAGCAGTTTTATAGGGTTTTATGAGCCATTTTTGAATGCTAGGGTTAAAAGGGACACAATTCAAGCGGACAAAGAGGTCCCTTTGGTAGTTTAGTAGAGTCCCCACTGATCTAGTCCATAATACAGGATCCCATGTCCATTCACTATATGGGAAATGTGGACTGCATGTAGCTCATTGTGGTGTTTTGATATAGCGGCTTATACATAACAGGGATACGTATATATGTGTGTGTATATGTATATATGCATGACACGTACCTGTACTTGTTGTTCAGGGTTTTCACGCATCGGGGGCCCTTCTTTCGTTGTACATATAAGGAGGGTTGTCTAATTTGGGGGCTTGGTGGGGAACTCTCTTTTTTTGAAAGCTGCAATGTAATTGCCATGGGGTCCTAATTTCCTTGCGTACTTACGGTATTGAGTACGTCAAATAGACCTCCACAGGATATTGGTAATTACATGTGATGGGATCTTCTCATAATGGGTGAGGGTAGCCTTGTTAGGCGATTTCTAGGGTTGAGAGTCAGGGTTAAGAGGTTGCAGGGGAAGGTAAGGAATTCTCGGGGGTTCACAGCTCATGATATGGGAGCTTGTCGGAGGAAGGTAGTCGGGGCGCCCCCTAGGGATATGTGGGGGATCTAGGGTTTAGGGTTTAGGGATCTAAGTGGAGTAGTGTAGATGTCCTCTTTAGGCACAACGACGTACTGGCAGATTTGATCTGGGCGGCGCGCAGTGATTTAGGACGTTAGCGTTTACAGCAGGGGCTTGTACGGAGGAGATTTTGGGTTTGGGGTTAAGATTTCGGGGCTGTAGCGTCTCGGTTTGGGGGCTACACAGGGGTGTTTTGTTTACTTGACTTGATTATGATTTTCTGGTTGGGGGCTAGGGCTCAGGATTCGGGCCTTCGCTGCAAAATGATGTTTTTGCCCAACCAATCCCCAAACCCTGCCTAAACTATATATGGATGGAGCTTCCGAAGCGCGTTCTGAAGATGCTGATGCTTCATCCATTACTAAGACTCTAAAAAGGCTGAGGCTATGTGCATCACAAAACTTCAGGCAAGGGGTTATCTGAGAAGATTGGAAAGTTGCTTGCTCTTCATCAGCCCAAGATGTCTTTAATCCTCGTACGGTAGCCTGACTCACGTTCTTACGGCGTCTCCAAAACCGCGATGACAGAAAAAAGGATCACAAATCATAGGAACAGATTGTGAAAGAAAGAAAACATCCAACAAAAGGAACTTCGTACAGTCTTAAAGGGCCGACACCTTCCTGAAGCTCCAGGTGGAGTCTTCCCAAGGGTAAACCCGCTGCTAAAAGCAGTAATACTACAATTACATGTGTTGCTACCCTACTCATCTTTGTCGTACTATTGTTTTTGCTACTCTATTACTGTTAGTATTTTTATAGCCCATATCATCCTGAATAGGGGCTCCTATAACCTCCTTACCGTCCCCACATATTCATTGTGTCCCTGGGCCCCTTTTTTGAGAAACCCCACACGTGTGCGGGATCATGTCCTGATACAGAACCTGACAAAAAAGCAACTGCACGTTGAGGGTTACGCATAAGGCTTGGGGAGGATCCTGAGAACCCTTGCTTAACAGTTCACAGTAGTAATAATCATCACAGTAAGAATATCTTAGGTGGACCCCCCACCCAGTAATAGTGACTATAAGGGATATTAAAAACCATATTAGGGTCCTCTTATATTCCTATTATACCACTATTACAGGGTTGGGGGTCCTTCTAAAGAATATCCTTAACATTTGGCTATTCTGACTTTTAGGGAGTGGCTGAACCTGACTCGACTCTGAGAATCAGGTCTACTGCCACAACATGTTTTCGGCTCCGCCTACACCCTACACAAAGGCTTCTGCAAAGCATGCTTCCAAGCGCGTCCGCCACCCTCCCCAAACTTGCCCGCGACCCCAAAAGGGAACAACAACCCTTTCAATTGGGGAGTTTCTATAGTTTCCAGTTTAGTTTGGGGAGAGTAGTGGTGTTTGGCAGCAAACAAGCCCCCTGCACTACAGCCTTTGTCGTGTTGTGACTTTGTTGAGGCCTGTGGCAAGAAGATTGCCGACTTCAAGAAGGCCCGGGCTACACAAAAGGGGGCCCATGCAAACTTTCTGAATGTGTTTAGGACGCAGAGGAATTTCAGGGATCCCTTCGCAAATTGTAAAGGGATTCTCTTCAGCAACTCCCATGCAAGGATATTGTGCTCTGGTCTAAATACTTACCAGCCCTCAGTGCCTACTGAAGGTTCTTCATGCTCCAAGCACTGTCCACCACGCTGTCACACAAAGCTTTGAGACTTTGACCTTCAGAAAGAAGCTGCTGAAGCCCACTCACTCAACAGAGTCATCACAGGAATGGAGTTCCAAGCCTACATCCCTGAACAGGAAGCCCTAGCCCCCAGATTCTG
Organism: Symbiodinium pilosum; assembly: GCA_905231905.1. Taxonomy (NCBI): domain Eukaryota; class Dinophyceae; order Suessiales; family Symbiodiniaceae; genus Symbiodinium; species Symbiodinium pilosum. The sequence continues at coordinate 39,144 of CAJNIZ010035446.1, forward strand.
GACCGTTGTGATGACACTAGATGGGGAGCCCGTTCAGTCTGCCATCTGTACAAGTATCTGAATATGGGTATGCAAATATATGGTAGTTTCCCAAAATAGGGGGACCCCAATATAGACTCCAAAATGCTATAATCCTCATTATGGGGACCCCCAAAAAGGTACCCCTAATTTTAGGAAACCCCCCCATATACATATATATATATATATAGATATGTACGCATGGAAGCGGGATGCTGGGTCCTCGCTGGGGGTCACTGCAAAGAACCCTCGCCCTCACCCACCCTCACAGCCACCACAACTTGTAATCCTGTTCATATGAGCTACAGCCTAAACTCCTTAACGAGGGTTATGTAGGGGATTACATAGGGGACTACTAGAGGGCGATTAAGGGGCATACTTGGAGTTTAGACTGTGAAGCCATCATTTTTAATTGTTATTGGTTGGGACAGTATCTAAACCCTAAGCCCTAAACCTTGAACCCTAAACGCTAAGTGGCCCTTGCAACCACTACCACGGCCGATGAGAGTGACCTAAAACGACCCCATATAATCCCTCGTAGGGACCCCCCCAGCCTCCCCAAAAGATCACCTGCAGTTTCGAGAAACACCACATGAAGCTCTCACCCTGAAGCCCAAACCTAAGCCCCTAATCCTTAAACCTTATGTTCCCCCCAAGGCTCCCTCTGCCCCCACCCCGCCCCATTATTTTGTCAAACCTCCCCTCTGCTTCTGCCGCGGCAGGAGACTGCGGAGAGAAAGTTGAATGCCCTCATGGCGGAGGCATACATGGCATACACCCTAAAACCTAAACCTTGGAACAGTCTGTGGAGGGGACCCCAAGTATCCTAGGGATACAGGGGGAGTATAGGGGCGTTTTGTGGGTCTTCATACCGACTCTGTGGGGATGATCTTGAGAGGGACCCAGCATAGTGCTGAGGCCTGCTAAGTTTGGGAAAATAGGCTTTGGGCTTGAACTTTTGGGTTGAGGGTTCATAGGGTTTAGGACTTAGGGTTGCAAATTTTAGGGATCCATGATGTTGGACTCTGCGTGGGATGATATGGGGAGGGTGATTGCGGCGGGCAGTGCTCAGTTCTAGCTTCGCTTGCGCAAGCCACAGGCTAGAGCTCCTGAACCTTCCTGTCTAAACTTGAAGGTTTAGGATTTAGGGTTTAGTTCCCTAGGGATCCAAATAACCCAATGTAGGTAATATTTGCAGACTTTGGGGCCCAATGTAGGGATTATTTACATACATGGATCCCTAGGGGTTTAAAGCCCTAGAAAATCTACCAGAATTAACCGCCTGAAGGACAAAATCTCCCATGGCTCAGCTAAGTACATCCGCAGCCAAAATCACAAGGCCAAACTACCTTGACCTGATCGCTTCCAATCTCCTCTGACCCTCAAGCATGCTGGTTGTGATTGGATAATGGAGGGGGCTTGCCATAAATGGGGGTACCTTTTTGGGGGTCCTTACAATAAGGATTACAGTTTTTGGGGTATCGATATTGGGGCCCCGTTATTTATGGAAACTACGACAACATTCAGACGTATCTTCTGCGGAGTTTAGAGAGGTTATGAAATGGATCTATTCCTGCATCCCCTACTGTCTAAACCCCAAAAGTATGTAAAATAATAGCCCTAGATCCCCAAAAATCGCTTAAAAGGCCATTATTCTACTTCCTTTTGGGGGTCCCCTACTAACAACCAATAAGCCAACCTGAAGGTCATGGACGCACTGAAGGAGGCAGAGTCAAAGGTGGAAGCCCACGCAGAGGCAGATTGTGGCTGGAGTCGACAGGGTCATGTGAGCTATGGTCTAAACTCCTTACAGGGGGTTATTTCAGGAGTATATCAGGGAGTATAGTAGGGGTTATTACGGGGGATACTAGGAATTTAGACTATAGCATGTGCAGGGGTTGTACAGGATTATGGGGATTATATTCAAACAACTTGTTTAGAGGTTAGGGTTGATGGTCGTCAGAAATTTTACGGTGAATTAGAAGTTGCCCCAAATTCGTGGTACCTTTCCGGGGGTACCTCTAATGAGCGAAGCTACCAACTATTTTACCTTGAAAACGGAGGAAAACCAAAATTGAGGCTGTCCCATAACATCTTGGACTCTCCTGCAATCCGCTGCCAGTATGTTTTGACCGCAAACACTGGACCTATTGAACGCCACACTAAAAACTCAAATTTGAATTGCGCACGTCCCGTCCCTGACGGGACGAAAGCTGTGCTTGGCAAAAGTTTGTCCAATGCTTGGACCTGCTTTTCAGGGGTCACTATAGCAAGGAGTTCTGTATGTTCCGGGTATACGGGGGGAGCTGATGTTGAGAAGCCCCCTATGGAACCCATCTGCCACCCCATAGGCTTAATTCACACTCGCCATGGGATTCAGGACAGCTACTTAAAGATAGGGGAGGGTGCCATGCTGGCAGACCCACTGGGAAAATTGAAGGCTATCCCAATATGTGCAAGGACCCCTTTGGGGGTGGGTTTGCGTAAGTGTGGAGAAGAGTAGCAACTATGCTGTAGGGAAATTGTAGACGCTTTTTAACGAATTATGAAGATTATCAACTTATGTTCCTTGTGCAGACATGGGAGGTTTCACTAGACAAAGGATTACAATGTTCTGTGGTCCCTGTTTTGTGGCCCCTTTTTTCGCAAGGAAGCTATCAAATATAGTAACATGTACCCCTGAATCCCTATTCGAGTTCTTGAGCTCCGTGGGTCCTGATGGTTCTTGGGGGACGTTCGTTGCTGACCTCCTTGGAGGTGTCTGTGTCTACTCTAACCTAGATTGGATCATAGTGGGAGATAGTATCTCAAAGAGGTCCGCGCAGGGGGTGCATGGAACGGTGGTGGCAAATCTGCAACATGTCCTGGCAGGCAAAGAGTAAGTCAGGTTAGTTTGCTGTGGGATATGATACCTGTCTACTATGGTGCAGAGGAAGTGTGTCAACTTGACCAAGAAGGCCGACTGACATGCTTTTGATTCATCTTTGTATGAACCTATAGAACTCTGCGCACCACCTTTCCCAGATACATTAACTAGTCATCACCTCGATATGCCCTTTATGAGGGCTGTCTCTTGGCAAGACGCAGGTCGCCAAGGTGTTCTCTGACGACTTGAACAACGTTGGGACCCCAGAGAGGCTTATCCCCATGCTTGCCTCTACCACAGTGCAAAATGGAGGCATCTTTCCTAAACCTCAACTAAGCCTAATCCCACCTTTCCCAAACCCGTGTAATCCCTGCAGGCTGCGTTCCAAATCATGTCCAATCCAGCTATTCAAGCCAACCCGGGTACCGACCCTAAGTCACAACCCGAAGCCCCAGATCTCCAAGCCTGACGAACAAGCAGGATGTGGAATTTGGGGAGTTTAGGATTCAGAGTTTTGGGTTCAAGGTTTAGAGTTCAGGATCTTGGGTGTAGGGGTAAGGATTCAGGGTTTGGGGTTCAGGGCTTAGGGTTTGAGGTTGAGGGCTCAGGGTGGAGGGCTTAGAGCTTAGGTTCACATGAGTAATATTTTATGAGGGATACTATGATACCCAATTTAGAGTAAGATTATATCCTCCTTTTGGGTATGGTATTTTTAAATAAGGAATATGATCTTACTTGGTTCAACCACCAAAAATACGCTACTCA
>CAJNIZ010035446.1:42891-67843 GCA_905231905.1 Symbiodinium pilosum
CCTAAACCCTAAACCCTAGGAAGCTAAAGGAGACCCTTAATCTGAATTAGACTTCTTTGAGAGTCGATGATATGAGCTCCTGTGTAAGAACCTGTATAATGACATAGGGTTTCGGGTTCAGGGTTTGGGGCCTACAAAATAAGGGAGCTCGCTCATTCGAATCAGATGTTCTTCGAACTTTTCTCTTTGACTTTCTTCAGAAAGAAACCTTCAACAAGTGACAGCCTAGGAGGAGATCCGGGATTCTAAGCAGATTTCGTAGATTTCGTCTAACTTCCTAATCAAGGCGTCCCAAATCCTTCATGAACTCTGCGTCATTCGTTGTTACACCCCCTAGATTGGCTCGTGCTACACGTGATCTTCCGGGACTTTCGGCTTCCGGACTGATGTTTCATGTGTGGGCTTTAGTAGGGCTTCGTTTGGGTTGATGGTTTACTACAAGAGCAACCCAAAGCCTGGTGCCAATTTTTCAGGCTCCTACACCGCTCGAAAGGTGAAGGATTTTTTTCCTGTGCGAAAAGCGCGAAGACTGACATTCTTTTAGGTTGCTGCTACGGAACCAACTAATTTAAGTTGTTGTCTATTCTGCATATACCTCTGCATGCGCAGTATGGTAGTTTCACGTACATTAGTAGGAACCCAATTCAGGGTCTAAGGTTCCAGCCTCAGAGAGCCCTCAACATTTGCATTTGTGCTGTCCTCCGTCAATGCACGATTTGGACGAGTTCCGTTTCAGTGGGAGATTTCCAAACCATGCACCAACAACCTATAACACTCATGAGGACATGATCGTTTTCGGCATCTCCTCTCATCCCTAGCGTCGCACGCGTTCTCCTGTTTCGGATATATTCAGCTCTTGTCGATTCTCTCAAGTTCTGCGATCCGTCGTCAGGCCATTTTGGCAGCCCAAGAGAACAGGAGCCATAATATTTCTAAACCCTAAGCCCCAGACCCGAANNCTAAACCCTGGACCCTGAACCCAAAACCCTGAACCCTGACCCCTAAACCCTTAGGGTTGGGCTCTGCAGTTTCGGGTGGCTGGCAGCGATACTCCCAGATATGCCACCACGCCCAAGGAGAATCGAATGAAACGTCCCTACAATCTCGTTGAACAGTTGTTGTCACAAAATGAGGCTTTAGGGTTTAGGTTTAGGGTTTGGGGTCTAAACTTTGTAAAGGGAGTTTTATAGGGGATAATACAGGGGACTACTGTAGGGGATGTTAAGGGGGATGCTAGGAGTTTCCGACTGAGCCGTGAAAGAAGGACTCCTCTCGGATCTTTAGTGGTAGATACACTAGATGCCAGAAGTCCTCAGGTCACTGAAGAAGCCATCAAAGAAGCAATGGAGAAGGCAATCCTGGATCGGATGTCGAGGGTAAGCGCGCTTAAGCCTCCGTGGATTTTGATGGTTGCCAAATTCATGCTTGTTTTAGGGTACCCTTTATGGTACAGCCCCTAACATTTAGGCTGCCCAAAGGGCGACCTTAATTCAGTCAACATGCCACGTAATAACGGAAGAGGGCGGGGTCGATTCCACTCAACAGGGAACGCTATCCGCATCGGCTTGTTTTGATGCATGTGTATCTGAACCATTACCATTTTCTGACACATGTTGGTTGAGAGACCAGCATGAAGCGGCCCACCAACTCTTTTAATTGGAGCTCACCTCAATTCAAGGCCTCTTGGAGGGGAGGCAAGGGGGACTGTGCGTCATGGAACGGCGTTTAGATATGTACGTATGCATCTACTTCTGTGGTATAGAAGTCTCATGTCAGGCCAGATTCCCCTAAATCCTAAACCCTATATGCCAAAACCCTTTGCATGTCACAAAGGTTGGGTCCTTGTCGGGACCCTTGAGGACCCTGCACCCCAGACCTCTGAACAGAAGACGCGACTTGCTGCGAGAATGCGCCAGGATATGCTGATTGATTGTGCAGGTGACGTTGGGGATGTTTGTGATAAGAGTCCTAAGAATTAGGTTACAGAAGTTCTGGTCAAGGAAAGGCATGGTGGTACCTCTGGAGATGCAGAGCAAATGGCTGGGCCTCCGGGCCGGCGCATGTCCATACCCAGAGGATTCATGATGATCAGCAGGAACCTGCCGATCAAAGAGATTCTGCGGAAGATAAGAGATGAAGACAGAGGTACAGCAGGGGCTGCTGTGCAGCAGAGCAGCAGGGTGGTTGACAAAGTGAAGCAAGCGTTGATGAATACACCAGTGGTCCATCTACATAAGGCCTACTCCAGCTGCAGGCGATCACCTTGCAATTAAGCATGCCGATGCCAGATGGCGTCTATCAAGCGTCAAGGATTGAGGCTTTGGGGTGTAGAGTTGCGGGTCTGAATGCGCTGCCTCTCAGCTGCTCCATGATCCATAGCTTCGGAGCGCGCCTAGGCCTTGGGTTTAGAGTTTGATTAGGGTCTGGGGTTAACTTTTTACTAAACTTTGAAACCTACGTCCTAAACCTTTCTGGGACCGAATGGACCCAAGACCCCAGCCTTCGATGCTGCGTTCTTGTTTAAATAGTGTATGTACCTAGAGAAAGGCATTGCTTGGATTTTTTCGGTTTATTGTTAGCGGAAAGTGTCTGGCAAAAATGAGAACTTGCCCTTGAACCTTCAAACCCCAACCACTAAATCTAACGCACGCAAGGTAACAGCCTGGACTGCCCAAACCGCCCCTGCGTAACTCAGCCCCTACTTAAGTTTTTAGGTTTCCCACAATTGACGCCAGAAAGCTCAAGGTCCTAGTCTAGTTATAGTTCACCCCGAAGCACACCTCAAACCTTGCGTTCTCAGTCTGCAATACTGGTCCCACTAGCAGAAGAGGTGGGAGACGTGGAGACGGAGGCGGCTAAAGCCGTGGCTGAGGCCTTTGCCCAAATGGATGTTCTCAGCCAAATGCAAACCATGAATTCTTTGCGGGGGATCGTTGTGAGCTCCCTTGCGATACAGGATGTGTATATCCCTAGGGCGTGGAGAGCGAAGAGATTGAAGGATTGAAGTACGTTGAGGGGTTACAGTAGGATCTAGGTTGGGCCACTCCCCTCACAGCAACTTACCTTGAGTTAGGTTCAGGGTCCAGGGTTTTGGGCTGAGGTGTTGGAAGTTTGGACGCTGGCAGCCAAATTAAGGAACTTTGTCTCTGGGCTCCGCTCCACATTCAGTTCCTGATTTTGTTTCGCGTTTCTCTTTTGCCTCTCGTGTGCAATGACAGTAGCCAGGCATTTCTCAGAGGAGGGGTCCTCTCTATATCCAATTCTTTCAATTCAGATTGTTTAGGCTAGAATGCTAACTCCGGCAATTGCATTCCTGACGCGCCTTGAACCTTTGGACGCACAAACAGACGCGTCCAGCAAGCAGAAGCATGGAAGCAATATACCGTAATACCCAAATCCCGAACCCTAAACCCTAAACCCTAAACCCTAAACCCTACCACGTCGGGATCAGATTGTGCCCTGAGTAGAAACATGCGACACCTAAACCTAAAACTGCCCAAGCTCTTGCCATAAACCCTTAGGCCCTCGACCCTAGACCCCAAAGGCTAAACCCCTAACCGTTCCTAACCCCTAAACCCTAAACCCAAAACCCCAAAACCCTAAACCCCTAAACCCTAAGCCACAAATCCAAAGAGCGGCCAGGCGCGCAAGCAACTGGCGGTCAAGCAGCGCGATGTCAAGGCTCAGCTGTGTCTGTTGCTGATTCTGAGTAAGAGTGTGTGTATATATATATATGTATATGGGTTATATTGGGGTTATATTGGGTTGGGGTTATACAGAGGGTATATTGGGGTTAGATCTATAGGAATACGGACATTACCCTTTAGGCCCAGCAGCTCCTGGTGGGAGCTTGCAGGGTTGGATTTGAAAATTTCTTTTCTTAGGGGTTAGGATTTAGGGATGAGTTAGGGTTTACTATAGGGTTTAGGGTTTAGGGTTGAGTTAGGGTTTACTATAGGGTTTAGGGTTGAGTTAGGGTTTACTATAGGGTTTAGGGTTGAGGGTTTAGGGTTGAGTTAGGGTATGATATAGGGTTTGGGTTTAGTCAGGGTTTGCTATAGGGTTTAGGCCGACAGGCATATCTCGAGTCCCGAAGCCTTAAACCTCAACCGCAGACGCCCCCGACTTATCTCTATGTCAATGCCATAGATCATGTCAATTTCAGAAACCTCGTATAAGCAAGTCCCTCAGCTTTAAACCTCAAACCGCGCACTTAACTCCCAAGGCCGAAACGCCTCCGAAACTGCAAACCCTAAACCCTTTAGTTCCTGAACCCTAAATTCTAAGCCCCTAAACCCTAACCCTAAACCCTAACAGTCTAAACCCGTTCATCAAACAAAACCTACCATCTATGCAGCTTGCGAGGGGCCACAGGCAGCCGGTGCTATGAGCAAGCTGCAAGGCTCATTGCCCTCAACATTTTCTGGAATTGGGGATTTGAAAATATTGCTCTTAGCTCCCTGTTCAAGGGCTGTAAAGAGCTATAGAAGACAGGATGATCTATAGATTAGGGATGAGGTTGTAGGGCGCTACATGGGGTTGTTTTGGAACTTTTGGTTCGTAGAGGGGAATTAACAAGGGGCCATGTCATGGTGTCCGGAGGTACCATTCAAGACTTTGCATGGCTAGTTTTGAGAAGTTTGTGGGTACGGAGCCCTTGTAAGCAAAAGGCTTCATATTCTTTCAGGGTATCAGAGGCTGAGCGTATAGGGGCTGCATGGGCTTACATGGCATTTGACAGAGATCTTTTGGGAAGACTGACTGTGGAGGATGCTTGCCAAACCCAGGGGCCATTTGAGGGTTTATGGGGCCATGGTTTGATCAGATGGGGATGATGTGAAGGGGATGTGAAGTCCGGGTGGTCCCAGAAGGTGGTAGTTGAAGGTAGGGTTCCCTTTGCACATCATGCAGCGCTACACTCTTATACTTCCCCTTAACTAGCTAGAGTATGGGGTATATGGGGATCTTAGTAAAACATACCCAAAGCCATATTCTATCCACTTATGGGGGACTATAATCCATGATCCCGCTGCCGCAAACCGAAAACCCTGAACGTTCGAGCGCCTCTCCGCTCTCCGTCCTTTTGAAAACACTTGCGGGCTAGGGCTGAGGGTTTAGGGGGTCCTCAAAGTTAGGGGTCCCCCTTTGGGGTTCCTGCTCTAAGGTGGATGATACTATAACTGGATCTATGCTGGGCATAGATATTCCCAAGATAATATAATATACCACAATTGGAGTATTTGATATGAGGGGGGTGGGGGTGTTAATATTAGAAGGAGGGGATGATTGTTGAGGTTCAAGGCACTTCAGTATTAAGAGCATGTAGGAGGCAGGTGTATTGAAGCATCACTGCATCTATGACTATAGCCTACTACTGTGATTGTAAACACAAGTCACATAGAAGCGATTAGGGGACAGGGGGCTCATACTTAGCTTATCCCTGAAGTTTGCGTCGGCTATAGTTTCACTGAACCTCCAAGACCCGGAAGCCTACACTCCAGACCCCAACAGAACCTAAACCCTCCCATCACTGCGTATGGCCTGCAAGTATTCTTAACCTATGACCCCAAGTACCTACAGCTTACTAGCAGCTACCCCTGGCTTAGCAGGTACAACTGGATGACGCATGAAGCTCTAGGTAATTGGGCTTACAGTGAAACCCCAAACTCTAAATCACGTAAAAGTTTCCATTTTGTGTTCCATCATACCATATACGCATGAATATGTATGTATACATTTATATATACATTCGTAGCTTCCATTTTTTCGTTATACAAAGCCTACACATATATTCTAGGGGCTTTTGGAGGGACCCCTAATAGGGACCCTTGTAGCTTATGGGGCGTTAATATGGGGACTACGTTGGGATATAGGTGTTGTATATTGACTATATAAGGGTTATATTTGGTAATAGGATTAAGGGTCCCTACTTGGGGTCCCTTCTACAGTTCCTAGATTTATAGGCATATATACATATACATATGTAACCCCCAGTTCTCAGCACTAAACTCTAAACCCCAAACCCTAGATCCTAAACCCTAAACCCTAAGCCCTAAACCATAAATCCTAAACCCTAAACCCTAAACTCCAAACGCCAAACCCTAAATCCTAAGCCCTAAAACCCTAAAAGTTATGCGACTTAGGATTTCAGATGCCAGGCCGGCTGAAGACTGCGGCAGACGAACTGGCCAAGAACAAGAAGGCTCCGCTTTGGGGTGTGGGGTTTTAGGGGTAAACTCCCTGGTGCTTAGGAGGGAATGGGGGAATGGATCCCTATAGTAATCCCTATAGAATCCCTAATAATAATCTCTATAATCCACTCCCCCATTCCCTCCTAAGCACCAGGGAGAAAAGGTTTAGGGGTTCGGGGGCTAGGCAGTAGGGGTTAAGGGTTTTGGGTTTTTAGGGTTTAGGGTTTAAGGAGTTCAGGTGTTAGGGTATAGGGGTTAGGGGTTAGGTTTTAGCGTTGCGGGCTTAGGGTATAGGGGTTTAGAGTTTTAGGGTGTAGAGGTTCTGGGTTTGAGTTTTGGTTTTAGGGGTTTAGGGTTGTAGGGTTTTGCGGGTTTTAGGGTTTAGGGTGGGGGTTTCTCCTCTTCATGGGGGTTTCTCTTTGGTCCCAATACTGGAAGTTCCCTCGGCACATACTGAATTTCTGTTACTTATAGGTCTAAGAACCACAGGGTTGCAAGGAACTTGGAGTGAAAGGGTGCCGTGCAGTGTACGAGTTGAAGGTTTGGGGTTCTCCTCGGCATGGGGTGGTGCCCTTAGGTACCTTGAACAGGGTTCTAGGGACATCTAGCGTTCAGTGATAAGAGTTCAGGGTTCAGGGTTTTGTGCTTCTCTTCCAGATGAGAGGGTTTGCCATAAAGCCCAAAACCTCGAGCCCTCCCCGGTCGAGGAATGTTGGTTGCGGTGGTCTGGAAGATTATTCCTGCTGTAAGATACTACAACCAACGCAAAAAATATGTTGTGCAAACTCTTCCTACATATACATATTAAAGAAAACCGGAAAGCTGTACGCTGATGATGCGATGCGTACTCAGGGACCTACTGAACTCGGTATAGTTAGAACTCGGGTACTGTAGGCTTTTTTCATGCTTTTGTAGATTGCTGTAGACCACTGTGGGAGTTGCATGAAACCACCCCTAAAGAATCCTTCCTAGGGAACCACCTACAACAGAAATCAAATATACTATTATGTATACCATCCGGTCCTCATAAGGCACCTTTCGTAAGCAACCCTCACGTTTGAACTGCATCGTCTAAGCCCCAAACCCATGCTGCAGCCTGAGACCCGCATCTTCAATCCAAAGCCCCATTCTGAGAGTTTCCAAAGACGAGCAGTCCAATTTTGGGAGTCACATGACAAGGATCCTGTTAAAATGGGTCGAACAAGTGGTCGACACATATATAGAAGAACCATGAAAGCATTCATCTACTTGATATGTGAGATGAAGATGACCCAGGGTTAGGATGTAGGGTCCGAGAACAGCGAGCGAAAAAGCAGTCTTACTTATAACCAAAGCTCACGTCACAACCTGTTCTCCAAGTAACATTGGAGCAAAAACAGGCCTCGACCTATGGCGACAAGCTGCTCAAGGGCAAAGAGGCAACGCTGAATCATGCGAGGTTGGAGTACTTCTTAGTAGCTGGGTAGGTAACCTTTAACCTTTTGGGGTACATATAACCCTATTATATTACAAAGGTTAACCTTTTTGGGGCCAGGGAACTCAGCAACTAGGACTTCCAAGGTTTGGTTCGAGGGCTTCAGTAATAGGTCATGGCTCCCGAATCAGATTTTAAAGCCAAGGACAGATGGGAATTTACAAGTCAATGATAGGACTGCTTGGCCCCATATTTGACCGCGCAACTCTCAAAATCATTCCACACCCACTACTGCTATGTAGTTTAAAGAAGGGCCTCAGTTCTGAGATTTCGGAATACGGTTTTGGTGGCTGCCACTACACCTCACAAGGATCATCCCAATGCCGACTTGTTTATTGCTGTTGTCCCTTTTCCTGATTAATAAAGGCCGGGAGTCGGCAAACTACGAGGCATTAAAGGTGACCTCCACTACCTTCCCTCTCTTCAGACGCCCTCTACATCCTTGCAGTAGTAGCCCCGCCGTTTCTCTTGCTGATTGTCCTTAGCTAATGGAGAAATGCATCCCATAGTGGGCCCCTTGATAATCAGCAATGCCCTTTCCCGTTCCTTCAGTCCCTGCTAACCAGAGGTTATAAGTCCTGCGAGAAACAAGAGGAGCTGCTCATGGCACGTGAGATCGCTTTTGCAAACTTTGGGGGGGGGGGTGTAGAGTTGCGGCAAGCCGTCACACATGCCTGTAAAGCACACAGCTCAGATTGCATGGAAGCTGCAAATACCTTCAACAACTTTCCGAGGACGTTGGTAATCCTAGCCCCCATATTTGCCCTTTAACCGCCCTAGATTGCTCTAAATCTTAGGCCCTAAGCTCTCAAGCATTACAGCAGAACAGACCTAAAGCCTCCTACCAGCATTAGTAGTGTTACTGTTATTACTACTGCTATTACTAGAATCACTACAATTATTATTGTTACTCATATGTGCATTATTAGTATTATTGCTGCAGTTATTAGTATTACTGTTCTTTGTTCCAGCAAGAACTTCCAGGCGCTGGCTGAGGAGATGGGCAACGTCGACAAAGCAGAAGCCGAGGCTCGAGGAAGAAGTTGACGGGTAGGGCGGCTTGGGTTTTAGGGTGTAGGGCTTGGGTTTTAGGGTTTAGGGTGTAGGCTTGGGGTTTAGGGTTTAGGGGTATGCCCCTCGCCTTGTAATAGTGGTAAAATAGGATAATAAGAGGACCTTACTGTAGTCATCGCTATCCCTGATAGTCACTATTACTGGGTGGGGGTTCACCTAATCCTGAGGTATGGGGGCGCTCAAACGGAACCAACGTTCAGGTATTTTAACGAACCAACTCACCGTTTTATCCATGTTTAACTGGGCTTTAGGGTTGACAATTTAGGTGCACCACCTTCCCGACTGAAGCCCCAGATAACGTCTTTAGGGACTTTAGAGTCTAGGGTTAGGAGCCTGCAAGACTTCTGGTCCACCTCCCTACATGCTTCAGACAAAAAGCCCTGGACGCCTTAAACGTTCAACCCTAGCCCCGAACCCAGATCACAAACCCCAAACTAAACCTCGCCTCAGCCCTGAACCCTAAGCCCTACACCCAAATCCTAAGCCTTAAGCCCTAAGCCCAAAAACCCTGAAAATCGAAGACCCCAAACAAGCCCTGAACCCAATCACCCCTAACAACCCTAAACGTTGAGTCAAAGAGGTGGCCAAGGCGGAGAAGCTTGCCGAGCCTGTCGAGGCCGTGGCCAACCCCACCGATGAGGACAAGGGGGTTTAGGGCAGTGGTTTAGGGTTCATGAGGGGATTAGGGTATAGCCTCTATAATATGGGGGTTATCTAGGGATAATGGAAAAGAAAGTGGAAACTACTATTTAGGGTTTAGGGTTAAGGGTTTATGATTTGGGGTTTGAGGCTTTGTTTGGGTTCGGGGCTTTGGACTTCAGGTCCGGAGTTTTTGGGCGTCAATGGGTTTCAGGGTTCAAGCTGAAGACTTGCAGGCTTAGGGCTTTAAGATCTTGCCAGAGTGTTGGGGTTCCCGTTTAGGGGAAACCCCGAGAGAAGGGTTCTCTCCGTTTTGGAGTGTGAATATTGATGTTGAGAAATGCTGAAGTTGCCCTTCGCTATTGTGCTTGTTAATGCCCGCGCGGTTAGGGTGTTGCTGTGCTTTGTGCCGCAGTCGTCATGACCATTAGCATTCTCAAGCCATGCTTGAGCTCTGGAAGGCTCACTTACAACAGGGGCATTGTGAGGGAGCATTTACAGCCTGCAATGTTCCTCTGAACATTTCAGCACACCACGGGCAGCGCGCATCCTCATCACAATCCTTTACACCTAGTCCTAATGCAGAGGTCAGAGGGCCCAGACAGGTTGCTACTTTTTTCGAAGGCATGGAAGAAACTTGGGGGTGTTTAAGCTTCGGGCCTCTAGTTCATGCCCGTTCGAGCTGAGGTAAACATTCAATATGCTTGTCATGTTGTACCCAATATGATTTGCAGGAGGCATCCTGGAGTCCCATTTGGTCCCTTCCTCTCTCTTTTTGAGCGACTTGAGAATATAGCATATTAGAGTTGGTATATTTTATTAGAATATATTGTGTCATGTTTTATTTTATTATAGTTGATCGGGTGTAAGCTTTTGAATCAATCCGCCTTTGTTTACACCCCTGCACAACTGGAGAAAAGCCTTGAGGTGGGAAGATGCATTTGATCCTGATAGTTTGCATGATCCATCTAATTGAGCAGTCCTCGCGGACCCTAAACCCTAAACCCCCAACCCTAGACCAGTTTTAGCTCCATACAGACCAAAACGTAGTCGATCTTTGCTCAGCTGAGGATTCTGAAATGCTTCATCTCAGCGAACCCCTTGCTCTTCCATACAGCTGGGCAAATCGCAGTGAGCTCACCCGACCTCACCCCAAATTGCGGCCTGCATGAAAAGCCAGCCGGCCTTGCAATTAATGGCTTCATTCCAGGAATTGAAATATTTATAACTTGTGGCCAGTCAAATGGTCCTTCCATAACTGCGCAAGGAGGCTTGCTTCTCGTTTGTAGGGTACAAGCGAGCTGAACATTTCGTTGGTTCCTAAGAACAATGCATCAGATAGCGGTCCACTCCTTCATTCCTCACTAACCAGAGTAACGAAGAGCGAGAGGTTTCAAGAAAGCCCCACCCAGACCCCCAAAGGGATCTAAAAATTAGATCCCCTAGAAGACTATGGGGAATTATATAGGGATTATATAGGGCTTATCATGGCTTTATTTTGGGGGATCTAATTTTTAGATCCTCCCAGCCTAAACCCTAAACCCTAAACCCTAAGCCCTAAACCCTAAACCCTAAACCACCCCCCCCCCCTTCCCCCTCCCCAGCCCCAGGAGTGTGCGGAGCTGGGTGACGCTATCGTCCTTGCTCAGAACACGATCAAAGCAACAACTGGGTGCCTGTGCTGCAAGACAATCCCTAGGGATCCAAATTAGGGTGGGTTTAGGGTTTAGGGTTTAAGGGTTTAGGGTTTAGGGCTTAGGGTTTAGGCTGAATTCCCCTAGGGATCCAAATAGCCCAATGCAGGTAATATTTACAGACTTTGGGGCCCAATGTAGGGATTATTTACATACATGGATCCCTAGGGAATGGAAGTAGGTGTACTTAGGATAAGGCCAGGGCTTGAACTGGGTTTAGGGATTGAGGGTTTGTGCTCAAGTGCTTGATTTCAACAGAGGACTTTCTTTTCTGACTAAGGGTTCTAGTTATACTTGCAACTTACTATGGCCGGAAGTGGCGTATTACACACATTTAGCTTTGATGCTTTGGCCGGCTACCGCCCCAAAAGAACCCCGACAAAGCGCATATGGAAGACCCGGTCATGGTCCTCATGAAGCTCAGTCGATGACAATTTTGTTCGAACTAGGACATGAGCCTTTTGTAGCTTCATCCCTCTTCATGCAGACTGACTCTTCCAATTCCCAAGACCCAATCTTCTAAAACGGGTGAGTAAAAGCAATACTATAGACAACACTCGTGTTTCGCAACATGGGATGTCTTTTTTCAAAATTATGGGCCCCTTTTTTAGCACCTAATATTTAGGGGTACCAAAACGGGACCTTAAGATTGGGAACTACCCACGTACCTACTTGCCTGGAAACCACGCGATGAGTGTGCAGGTCGATCCAGGCGCACATGGCCACACCGGTGGCGTCCATGAAGGCCTGGGGCAGATGGGGTGTACAAGCGAGAACACAGCTTAGTCTTAGAGTCCGGAAGCCCTACACCGTAACCTGAAGGTCCCCGGACATGGGGGCTCTCGAAAAAGGGGTCCTTATAGAGGCGCACGGAGAGTAAGGGGGTCCTGAGGATATTGTAGGGCCTGTTTTGAGAACCTCTCGTCGTGTGTCCGTTCCCATAGCACCCCCGGTTTACGCGGTGTGCATGCTTAGAAGTTGCTAGCCCCTGCAGATTGCAGATTGCCATCAGGCAGAACAATAGCTTAAGCCTGTGCAGTTTAGTTGCGAAAGAGACATTGGAGCCCAGTTTTCCCATGGAAGGAATCAGCGTTACTTGCCTTGATCTGATGTGAACGCTGTCAGGCATCCTTTTCAAAGGTCGCCGAGCGCAGCAAAAAGGTTCAGGAGAGATTGGACAAGGTCTTGGCTGGGAGCTCAGAATTTGCCCCATTTTTGCTTGATAAAGGGGATTGGGGGAATGAATATCAGGAGCATTTTTGGGGTGTGTTTCTGGGATTATTTAGGAAGTCGTATAAGGATGCACTCCCTCACTCTCCCCTGAGCACCTGTAACACTGTAAGTTTTCTTCTAGGTAGGGATAACGCAAGCTTTCAGCAAGCAATGTCCCAACATTCCTTCAGTACCACTATGGATAAGACACGTGTTTCGTAACATGTCTGCCTAGGCTTGTTTTGGGAAGTGGAGACTGAATGGGAGTTGATCAGGTTTCGAGGCTGTTCCTGTAACTGTTGAGGAGTTGAGGCTGTCATCGTCAATAGCAGACTATATTCAACATGAACAACAGGAAAAACAAGATAACCAACAAATCCATTCTAAAACCTGAGACCCTGAAACCCCCAAAGCCCTGACACCTTAAGCTCTAAGTCTGGTGATCCTATATGCCTACGAACTGTCTGCAGAGGCTGGCAAGAAGGGGCTCCGTGAGCGATCCCTGGGCGAGGCATACAGGGAGAGTTGAGGGTTTAGGGGCGGAGTACGAGGTTTTGGGTTGAGGGAATAAGGTTTGTACATGGATTTGGCTTGGGGCTTTGAATTCTGGAGTCTTTCGGAGAGGGATCAGAGTCTATACGACGTGTGCAGAGTGACCCAATTTTTTGGAAACTGTCCACTGCTCAGTCAGATTGGTTCCCCAGCCTGTCACTCAGCGAAGTGCGCTTTGCTGTGCTTCAAGAGAACGCTCGTTTTGGGGAGTGTGTTGCATGTCACTCAACAACCTGTGGGACATAGAGGTCTTCATATATTCAACGTTGTCTTCATTTCATGCCACTTACATGTTCACTCCCTATCCTGTTTTGAGCTACAGTCCCCCTTAAGTAGATAGAATATGGCATTGGGTATATTATACTAAGATCCCCATATACCCCATATTCAATCTACTTAAGGGGGACTATAGGGTTGGGATGGTTGCACTGCACGGGTGCCAGTCGTGCCAGGCCTACGTGCGGGAAGGCAAGAAGAAGACAGATGCCGTGGACAGCTTTGTGGAGAAGGCTCGCTGTCTGCTGAGGCAGTACTGGCCGCAGAAAAACTGACAGCAACAGTCCTTTGCATTATGCTTTCTGAGTATACCAGGAACCGCAAGAGTAGTGGAAACCGTGAACAAGAGTTCGGCGTGAAGTGTTTAGTTTTTCATCAGTTACCTTGCTCAGGTCAGATGCTCAAAATAAATCGGATTCAATATGACCCTCCCAAACACAAGTCCTTTTGTGCTCAAGCTTCGCGAGCTGCAAGAGAGGTTTTTGCTTTTGCATCATGGCTGCAGGGAGGACCACGTTGGGTGGCCTCATTTTGTTCCTGTGGCTGCGTGTGCCGGGCATAGACTGGGCCTTCGGGCCTTCCAGGATCACAAGTGCGCTCAACGGCAACAAGAGGCATGACTCCAGGGTATTGCGAAGAGTGCGCCCGGAGAAGAAGAAGGTTCGTTTCCAAGGAAAGAAGGAGGCTGCTGCCAGAAAGGCGCAGATTCGGCACAAACGTGGGGCCTTCATTGGAGATCTCTTGTCCCAACTTCACCGGGCCGCAGATGAAGGAGACCTGACGCTCGCCGAGGAGGTGTTCGACCTCTTGCTGTGTCAAGAAGGTTTCAGGGTGGAAGGGCAAACAATCACGAGCATGATCACTGCAGCTGCGAATTGTGGGAGCATCAAGCAGGCGGTGCACTGGTTTGGACGGCTGTTCGACTACGACCTCATGCCTGACGTCTTCATCTTCAATAGTGTAATCTCTGCTGGGTCGAAGCTGGGCAACATTAGCTTTGCAGAAGCGGCTTTCGACGACATGAAACGATACGGGCTTAAGCCCACTGTCGCCACGTATGGTGCTTTGATCAAAGCTTCTGCAATGGCCGGGAACGTTTCTGGTGCTGAGTTGTGGTTTTCAAGATTGCAGGCTGCAGGGCTAAAGCCCACAGAGATCACCTGCAATCTTGCACCTTGGATCGCGCTTATGTTGCAAGTACTGTGCACTCTGCACTATTGGCAAGTAGCAGGTAATGCTCCAAGGTCAAATCAATGTCGTTCACCGTGCCTCAGTGTTGTGTTTGCTCAGGTCATGAGTGCAGCTGCGAAGTGCGGCAACATGGTCGCCGCCAGACATTGGTTCCAGAAAGCAAAGGAGGCCGGAATGGCAGGCGGAAGCGTTCCGTACTCAACCCTCATAGCTGCAGCCAAAGCAAACGGCGACCTCGGCGCGGCAGAGGCTGTTTATCAAGAGTTCTTGCAAGCCAATCCCGATTTGAAGCCAACATTCATCATGCTGAATGCCCTCATTGGTGCAGCAGCAAACAATCGCCAGCCAGAGAAGGCCCCACCGTTGTTGACTATACAATGGCCATAAGATCCATGGCCAAAGCCAAGCGTGGCGATGAGACCGAGCGACTTCTGCGCGATATGCTTGCGCATCAAGTAAATCCAAACAAGCGGCGATCACAGCCCTGATGAATGCTGTCGGCAACCATCGCTTTCAAGAGCTGAAGCTGGACCTGAAGTTGGACAACCATTTTGACAAGAAGGTAGACCAGTCACGCAAGCAGCTGGCGCGGAGGTCTCGTGAGGTTGCAAGGCTCACAGACACCACAGCTGTAAAGAACAAGTATCGCGTGAACACAGCTTGACTGCGAGATGTGGATCTTTTTTTGTTGCAACGTGCAAGCAAGCTCTGAGCAAGATGATGGTCTTGCAGATGATGCCAAAAAATTGTCCGGTGTCCACTGCCATTTCACTTGGCTAGGAGGACTGCTGTTTGAGGCCTCCCTAAGACTTATGTGTCCATGTTGTCAGCCCAGAACCATAGTTTTGCATGAGCGTCAGCGCCTGCTTGCCGCATGTGATCTCAAGTCAAGTGTACTACCGGCCCTATACCCCGGCGAATTGACCGTACTGTGACAAGATTTCGACAGATTTGCTAAACAAGCGGGCCAAGTAAATCCCAAAACACGGCCTTGAAGGCTTCAGGTTGTTCCTGACGTGACTCTGGGCCTTCTGGGTGGTTAAGCTTATGTCGCCGGCGACAGGTGAACGATGCCGAGCTGCCGTTCTTGAAGGGCATCGAGGTCTTGCCCTTGACAGAGGCCTCCAATGGGATGCTCCGCTCCCTTAACTTCAATTAATTAATGCCCCTATAGTAGTCCCCTATTTAACCCCCTTTAAGGAGTTTTGACTATGGGTCATATAATTACATAATTAATCCCAAGGCGAAGTACGTAAGGCCGCGAGTGTGTCTCATTAGAGGGCTGGGAAGAGGCAGAGGTTAGCTCGCGCTAGGGCGATGGGGCCGCCTGACCCAGAAGAGCATCTACAAAGCTCATGAAGTAGGTCTGTCACTGATCCGACTTGCTGCACTCTCTATTTAAGATAGGGCTGTTTGACCCATCTAGCCTTGCATTCCTTGAGGTCTTTAACCCCTGCTAAGTTCTTGAACCCAAGAACTTGCAGTGGCGTCAGTTCGTACGCCAGGCCACTTCCACGATTGATGCTTCCCAGAAGGCAGCGACTGATCTCCAGAATGCCATTGCCGAGGCCCTGCGTGCTCTGGGGGGTTTAGACGGATTTAGCGCCCGAACAATTGTGCTACTGATTGGGCAGTTGTGAAGCCTGACTTCGTGGTTATACGGGTTTATACGGTATCAGATATTGTAGCACCCATTCGGCAACTGCTTGGAGGTGATCAGTTTGTTCTTCATTCCCATTTGTTTTGGTGCTTCATCTTGGGGAGTGTGCGCGCATGTGCGAGTGTGACTGGAAAAGGGGGACCAGCATGTCAAGACAGCCAGCACATGGTTTGTTCACGGTGACTTTGCATAACTTGTAGTTTGTTTATGGGGTTGTCGGAGGAGTTTTGTCCAAACATAATTTGCCACATACACAGAGTAGGAGCGCAAGCTGGTTGCAATGATCCCTCAAACCGATAATTTCATACAACGCGTGCTTGCAACTTGTGTTTTTTTCGCCTTCTCGTCATTTCCAGCAGAAACATTCGATTAGGTGTTTTTGAACCCTCAATAGCTCATGAGAGGTCTTCCATGCAATTCCGCGGTCCGCCTCGCTTTGGTGGGTTCCCTGGCTCCCTACGCCACCCTCTATTCTATCCTGTCTAGGTTCCCCTGAACTTGGCTTACTTACAGCTAGTTAAGACTAAGAAACGGGGAACCTTCAAGGGGTAGTGCATTGGGGATGGCCTGCTAACCTTTCAACCTGCAAGTCTGGGATGACAAAGCTGCAGTATGCCAGGCAAGGAACTTCATCGCGGCAAAGAATGTGGAGCTGAAAGGCTTTTCTGACAAGGCAGCAATCCCTCGTGAAGTTTCAACTTGAGTCCGTCCGCTGTAGGGGTCTACATCATGTCGAAGCTTCAGAATGATGTGTAAATCAGGCTTGCAGACAGCCTCGGCATGCTCCAAAGCATGCTACTGATACTTGTAGAACACCCCGGGCTCCCGCGCGAAGTGCTGCAGGAGAAGACCAAGCCCCTCATAGAGGCTGATGGGAAGGGTGCGTGATCTGATCCATGGGATGTCAGGTTAGGGGTTTATAGTCCCCCTTAAGTAGATAGAATATAAGGCTAATGATGGGGTTATATAGGGATACTGGAAAAGAACATGGAAACTAGTATTTAGGGTTTAGGGTTATAGTCCCCCTTAAGTAGATAGAATATGGCTTTGGGTATAATTACTATAATAAGATCCCCATATACCCCATATTCTATCTACTTAAGGGGGACTATAGACTTTGCGCTTTGCTGCGTACTTTGACCCAAAGTCTGAATTGCCAATCCCTGCTTACATCTCGAGCTTTGACTTGCACTCCGAAGCTTCCAAAGCTCGCATGGTACTTGTATATCCCTAGAGGTCCAAGGACGCAAATCATAGGGTTTTAGGGTCCAAATACCATAAGATTAATGGTTTTTGGGGGCCCTAAAACCCTATTATTTGGGTCCTTGGACCTTCTTGTTTATGGATGCACAGTGTGTGTATCCGTGGGGTGCTGCCCCACCCAAAAACATCCACCCAACCTTGCAACTGCAGTGTTTATTACCTTTAGCAAGGGCCTTACATATTGTTGTGCGCCGTGCGTTTTGCATGCCCCCCATTGGGATCCCCCCCTCTACCCCCAGCCTGGGCGGGCGGGGCGTTGGTTCTCTTTCGCTCCTCATGATGTTGTCTGAATATCTTCATAATCTCCATTATTCGCTGAACTCTAGGAATCTCTACACAGTCTTGATGATTCCTTCTTTCAGAGTTTCTGTCATAAAGTTTTCTGGCAATTCTGACATCAGTCCTCATCAGAATTTCGATCGTAAGAGTCTTTGATAATTCTTTACATTAGTGCAAGTATCCTGATGTATGTTTTTCATCTCTTATCCCCGAGCCCCAAGCCCAACTGCACCGCACCACAGCTAGATGGTGGGGGCAGTTTCCACTATCACCCGGGCGCCCAAACTCTGAACCCTTACCCTTGAAAACCTAAAGCCTAAATCGTGTGTCCACCTAGCTAGGAGCTGACGTCCCTGACGGCCCGAGTCAATACAGCTGCCACAAAGCTTGCGTCGCACGGGCCCCTGCCTGCTTCCAGATTGGATTTGATGAGGCTTCAGGCGAGTTACCAGGGAAGAAGTAGTAGAATTGTTTGCGGAGTCCGATCCTTCTGGGATACTCTGGTGAAAAGGAGGATTTCCTCCAAAACTGAGGTTTAATTTTTGGAATCTTCCCAGTGGTCCAGGTTTACGTTCAGGTTGAGCTTGGGGTGGATTGGAATTGAATGCTTGTGCTTCAAACCCTACTTGCCCTTCGTAAGGGCCGACTGGGATACTGAGTCAGATGTGGTTGGTGGACACTATCCTGCAGAGCCCTCTAAGGAGACAGACATACGTATATGTGGCAGTTTCCCAAAATTATGGATACCTTTTTGGGGGTCCAAATAATAAAGATTATAGTATTTTGGGGTCCATATTGGGGTCCCCTGATTTTGGGAAACTACCATGTAGATACAGATGTCTGCATAAACTTCAGGAGCTATAGTAGTATAGTGCATCAACACTCCCAACATTACACCAAAGTCTTTCGCTGACATCTCCAATTTGGGGTTCAACTTCTCCTTGTTTCCAATTAATCTTGTTGTGGATATCCGTTGTGAGAATGTACGGAAGGCCGTGCTCTGAAGTGCAGCAAGTTGCCTTGAATCCATATACTGGGGTTAAGGTCGGGCGGGGTTTTGCATTCCTGAAATGGCAGTGTAACAATTCCTGGGAAAATTCTTGCACTAGTCTTCACAGAATCTCTGGATGACATATTCACTGCCCCTTAAGCCAGTATTGTCTGTGCTTCTCCTGTCTAGACCCTAAACCCCCTAAACCCTATCCCCCTTGTTTGACAGTGGAAAGTCAGGGCCTTGGACTGGTAAAGTCTGAGCCCCTACACTCCTTGCCACTAGGAGCCCTGGCTCCCAAATTCCCAGAACTTGCAGTTTTGGGCTTTGGGGCTTTAACGTTTCGGATTTAGGGTTTCGGGCTCAGGCAGGGTTTAGGGCTTCCTAGTTCAGTCGAGGGCTTGAGCCCCTCCACGCGTTCATACCATGTAGAGCAGCGATTATCCAGAGCGGTGGCCTGAACTCCAGGTTCAAGAAGGACACCGACACGCGCAAGCCTGGTCCCGAGCGGTTTCTGACTTTTAGTCCGACTGCCCCTGGCCAGATTGAAGACCTGGATCCATCACAGTGGCCTCGCCTCCCCTTAGCCCATTTTGCTTCTGGATTGGAGTATTGCAGGCTTGTTTCTTTGGATCTTATCACCATGAAGGCAGGCATGAGAATCAGTAGGCTTTCAAGGCTATGGGGTCTAGACGTGCCGTGGAGCCAAAAGTTTGAGGGCTATTGATGCGCGCAAATGTAATCACCAGAACTAGCGGCAGCAAGCGCGCTAGCTGGGAACTCGCTTTGATTCACATGAGCTAGAGTCTAAACTCCTTAAGCGGGAGTCATACAGGGGATTAGGTAGGGGAGTATAATGGCTTATTAAGGGGGATACCAGGAGTTTAGACTATGGCTCACATCACAATACTCAGAGCACCAAGCTCAGAACCTCGCGTTCTCACTGGGCTGCAAACATTGTCATGCCTGGTAAAGCTTCAGCCCTGCCAACCTGACGCCCCGCAGAGTGGGAACCATAGTGCTTCCACGACCCTCCAAAATATGAGCAGAATGCAGTGCGAGTAAGACCCCTAGGGATCCAAATAGTATAATGTAGGTAATATATACAAATGCTTGAGCCTAACGTAGGTACCATTTGTCTGTTGGGATCCTTGCGGAGACGGCCATGGCGCCAAGCATTGTATCGTTTCATCCTTAGCCTCAAGAATCCTGCACCCTCAAACTTCAGCCTCCAACTTGCTGCGGAAGACAAAGTTCCCTGCCTGTAAATCTCCCAGTCCCAAATTCCAAACCCTAAAACCCTAGGCCCTTAGGCCTAAATCCTCCCTGTAATCGCTGCTTCACTAGCCCTACACAGCCATCCCTCAGCTCCATTTCCCACTGACCTACACCTAAACTCTAAACCCTAAGCCCAAAAAGACCTAGGCCCTATACACTGAACCCTAAACTCTAAGCCCAAACCCTAAAGTCTAAGCCCCTAACCCTAAACCCTAAGCCCAAAACCCTAAACCCTAAGCCCCAAACCCTAAACTCTAAGCCCAAAACCCTAAAGTCTAAGCCCAAAACCCTAAACGCTAAGCCCAAAACCCCAAAGTCTAAGCCCAAAACCCTACACCCTAAACCGATGCCAGGAAGAACGCCTTGCTGCAAGAGGCAGGTGAGAAGATCACCCAGGCAGAGAAGGAGGCAGGGCCTTCTTTGTAATATATTGGGGTTTGATATGGGGGTACCCTTTTGGGGGTCCCCATAATCAGGACTATAGTATTGTGGGGTCTATATTGGGGTCCCCCTATTTTGGGAAACTACCATGTTGCGGTTTTATAGGGATACTGGAAAAGAAAATGGAAACTACTATTATGGGTTTTATAGGGATACTGGAAAAGAAAATGGAAACGATTATAATGGGTTATAATGGGATTGTAAGGTATATATTATGTAGAGGTATACTATAGGAATGATTGAAAATAGGATTGGAACTACTATCTGTATAATATACTAATTTGTCTTCAGAAGAGGTATCGTGAAGGGTGTTGTATGTTTCATTTTGGGCAAAACTTTTGCCAGCATGGTGCGCAGTCCCTGCGACAAATCAGCTTCACCTGCGCAGACACGAAGTGTGGGTTGAGGGTTTGGGGTTTTAGGGTTCAGGGTTTAAGACATAGGTTTTTCAGGATTTAGGATTTGAGGGTTAAGAGTTTATGGAGTGGGTTTTCAGGGTTGAGGGTTTCAGAGTTTAGGGTTCAGGGTGAGATGATTTTAGTGTTTAGGGCTTCCTGAAGGATATCCATAACTTCCCCTTTTCGGTGCTAGTTCAGTAGGCACCTACAACACATGCCTTGTCTTCCGAAAACACGGTACATTTTATGTGCACCAAAAAAGGTTCCGTGCTGGAACTGGGAAGGAGCCCATAACTTCGAAAACAGGCCAGATTTGTATTTGTGCTAGTATATCGGGTACTTCTAGTATGTGGGGGGACTGTTGTACCCGGAGGCTTTCAGTAGCTACCATGACAATTAGATCTTCACAGTTGTTCAACAAAAGCTTCTGGATATGCACCAAGTACTCGGCGTGAACTATAAAATCTCAGCTTCTCACAATTTTTTTGGTGAGCTTCGATAGTGTATGAATATTGTGAAATATGTATTTTCAACTACATAGAGAAGTTATTCGAGGCATCTAATTTTGGGGCATAGGGAAGCTGGTAATTATGGGGAGGTGATGACGTTCCCAGGAACGCTCATCTGGCGGCCCGAGAGGCATCTGATTGCAGCACAGGTAGACCTGACCGAGGACCTATACCCTGCTCACAGGATCTGAGCCTCCATCCAGTCTTGAAGTGTTTGTTTCTTCCTCTGAACCCTAAACCCTAAACCCTAAACCACCCTGAACCCCAAATTTCAACCACTCCCGCTTGGTTGCAAGTGCCAGGTCCTAAGCTCTGAGCACATGCACGTCTGCCAAAGCACGTGCAAATGGATTTGCGACGAAGTCCTGTTGCCTTCAGCTGCAAAAGAGTGGCTTCCAGCAGCACCTTCCCTTCTGCTACTAGGCTTTGCGTCTTTTGTGCCCTTGTTCCCAGAATGTATGCCCTGAACCCCAATCCTGAACCCCAAGTCTATCCCAAATCCAAACGCCCCAGACTCTATATCCTTTCAATCCTAAGCTCTCAATCTTCAGCCCTGAATCCCAGGACCGAATCACACGGACCCTGAAACTCAACTGAGCTATAGTCTAGTCTCCTTGCATCCCTCTCGATAACCCTAAAGTAGTCCCCTATATAATACCCTATTTAACCCCCTCGATGGACTTTAGACCCTAAACCCTAAGCCCTAAATCATAAAGCCCATATAATACCCCCCCCCCTATAAACCACCTTTAAGGAGTTTAGATTATGGCTCATTTGAAGCACGCGCCCGGAAGCAGGTTGAGATGGTGACGGAGGCCGCAGCGCCACTCACCGAGGAGGCGCTGCAAGGGCGAAGGGGCAGACATTAGCAATGTTAAGCGTCTAGCCCTCAGGGTCCATGTGAGCTATGGTCTAAATTCCTCGAAAGGAGTTATATAGTATGGGGGATTATATAGGGGAGTACTATATGGGGTTCTCAAGTGGGATACTAGGAGTTGAGACTATAGCTCATATAGATGTATATAGTACATACTTGAGCCCCAAAGTCGCAATAACCCATTCGAACTGTCGCGCTGTGGAAGGGAACTGGCTTGAAACCCTCAATGATCAGCTCCAACCCCAAGCCTAAAAGCCTGAGCCGCCACACTCCCCCAAACTAACATGGAAACCCATATAGCCCCTTGTAAAGGGGCTGTAGCCTTTATAGGGCCTTTTTTGGGTTTCCATGTTAGTTTCCGGGAGGGTAAGTCTCTAGCCCTTCTTAAGCCTCCAATTCCAAGATGTGAGGGTTGTCAAAAGTGTCGTCCCAGCTTGACTCCCAGTACATTACAGCCCCTCCTATTCGTATGGCCCGAACATGACCATGATTTGGACAACCCTCCATACGACCAGCATTTTCAATGAGAATATTACAGTCCGGAAGTCGAGTAAGAGTACATCCTCCTTGGGGTCATAGTATATTTTGTAAGAAGAGCTAAGCGCATCGTGGGTTCAACCACCAACAACAGCTCTAAACCCTAAACACCATCCCTGAACTATATGAAGTTTCCGTTTTCTTTATCATCACCTACCGCATATGCCCTTCGTATCCCTCTCTCTCTCTCTCTCTCTCTCTCTCTCTCTCTCTCACTCTATGTATATATGTATATGTATACATGTATATGTGTACATATATATACACATGCCCATATACCCCTATATAACCTTGCAGCTCGGTCTAAACCTGAAGCCCAAAGAACGCCGCAGGCTGCTGAGGAGATGACGAAGGAGCAGGCAGGGGTAGCCTAAACTCGGTGATGAAACCTTAAACCCTAAACCCCTAAACCCTCAGCCCCTCAACCCTAAACCCTAACCCCGCCCTAAACCCCTAAACCCTAAACCCTAAACCCCTAAACCCCTATACCCCAAACCCCCCTCCCCGCTGGGGTTTCGCGTTTATTCAGTGTACGTCAAGGTCAGGGCCCAAAACCAGTTGCCAGCTTGGGCAAGTTATAGTTTGTAGGTTTCAGGTTTAGGGTTTAGGGTTCCCAAATGAGTGGGAAAAGGGCCATGGTGGGCCTTACATGAGCTGTAGTTTGAGTTCCTTAGAGAGGGTTATATAGGGAGATTATATAGGGCACTACTATAGGGCTTATTAAAGGGGGATGCTAGGAGTTTAGACTATGGCTCACATGTTTCTACTGTCTATTTTTTGGGTTGGTGTGACTAGAATCCCTAGTCGATTCTAGTCTTGAGAAGGATGACTGCCCAAACTCTTGTGGAATGGCGGCAGGCATGCTAAAGGCCAAGTCATCTAGAAGCTGGTTTTGAGGTTCATCCTGCGCATTGTATACTGCATTCCTGAATTAGCCCGGAAGGAATAGATAGCCACAGAACCCATGCTTGAAGGTGGCCACCATAAGTCATACGTCCGTAGTATGGGCGATTAAGCATTTGAGGAGGGTTATTGGGAGCCTAAACTCTAGGTCTTGGGGTTCAGGCTAGAGGGATCCATCGGCGACTACCATCTGAAGCCGCCATTTGTGTAGTTGTTGGAACCAGATTCTTTGAATGGATCCCTACATAAACATGGGCTTGTAATCGCCCATCTGGAAGTCTGTAGGGTTTAGGTTAGGTGGACCCCCCACACACAGTAATATTGGCTATAAAGGATATTAAGGATTATATTAGGGTCCTCTTATATTCCTATTATACCACTATTACAGGGTGGGGGGTCCTCCTAAGGTTTAGGGTTTAGGCGCAGAACATGTCTTAGGATCCTTCACAACCATGCTAGGGGTCCTTTCTTCTAGCCGGGAACTTCCACTGCCTCAGCCCTAAACCCTACACCCCTACCTGAACCCCCAAAAGTAGGTAAAACAATAGCCCAAAACACCTAAATATAGTCCAAAGGGCCATTATTCTACATACTCTTAACCCTAAACCCTAAACCCTAAACCGTGTTAGGGTTTAGGTAGATTCTTCATCCTCATCTCTGGACCCCTGAAGCTCCAAAATCCTAAGCTCCTCGAGCCTCAGCCTTCAAGATGAAACCCGAATCTCATAAACTGTCAATCCAGCCCCTAAGCTGGGTTGCTGTTGAGGAACTTGACTTTAAGTTACCATAATGGATACATGTGGTAAGTAGTATGGTTTCCCCAACACAGGTTTAAGTTACCATAATGGGTGGATATAGTAAGTAGTAGGGTTTCCCCAATCGAGTAACTTAAATTAAGTTCCTTAACAGCAACCCAGTAAGTAGACGGTTGCTTCTATGATGCTCCATAAGGAACCCTGCACCTTATGGGCTTTATGGGACTGATATAAGAGGGCTATGGGAGAGCAATTCACGACCCCACCCAAAGACACCGAAGTCCCTTAATATAGGTGATAGTCGGGTCATAAGTACCAGTTATCATTGGCATATAAGAGCCCCGAACCCCATATAATCCTATCTGATATGACAATGCCTATGCAATCCCTGAACCCCAAATCCCAAACCCCATAAACCCTATGAACCCTAAACTCTAGACCCTAAAAACCCTAAAGACCCTAAACCCTGCAACCCCTAAGTATCCATCGCCCCATCGCCCCAGGCGGCGGCAGTCTGTGAGAAGGCGGGAGCCCAGGCCAAGACTGCACAGGCCTGTTCTTTGACCTATGGATTTAGGGTTTGGGGTTTAGGGTTTGGGCGGGGNNGGGGGGTTCATTTTGGTTTTGAAGTCTTGAACATTTGAAATTTTTGGCATTAAGAAAATTGAGAACCCTGAGCAATCGTAAGTTTACATGGGCTTGACGATTTAGGGTTTGGGGTTTTGCTTTTGGGGTTTCAGAGTTTAGGGCTTAGGGAT